>VZTT01002814.1:6383-19221 GCA_013400855.1 Buphagus erythrorhynchus
TTTACACGGAGCTGTATGAGATGTGGTCCATGCCACATCCCTGCAAGTGCCCAAGGCCAGGCTGGATGGGGTTTGGAGCAACAAACACCTCGTGTCACATGGAGAAGGACACAAGTACAGCTTCCCTTCATGGCACTGCCACTTCCCCCCCTGCTCTGGACTGACCTGGCCTCTCCATGACAGCCCTGGTCCTACAATACCCCGTGTACTTTAAACCTCACCTCGGCCCCAAGCTGCTGCTCCAACAGCCTCACCCTCAATTCCTGCACCCAGCCACACACACTTCATTTCTTCAGTGCTCTGATCTCTGAGAGTCTCACAGCAGAAACCACTTAATGTGACACAGGATCAGCACTGCTAAAAATCAGGCTTGGCCCTCCCAAAACCTCAGTCACACACACAGGGAACAGAGGCAAATAAAAGCTTTAAATCTTTATATCTCTGAGAGGTGTTATTTTCAAGCAGAATTTTTTAAGGAGAGCAGGAAACAAGGAGTAAGAAATCCTGACAAGAGACAGCTTCCCTTATCTCCCCTTCCAGAGGGCTGATAACTCAGGGATGTGATGAATATGTTTGTGCAGCACACACAAAGTGGCTGCTCTCCTAAAAGCTGATGGAGCCCACAGGCACCCCGGGTGTTTTGGCAGATGCCATCCTGAGATGCTGCAAAATAAAGTCCTGAAAGTCCTAAACAGAGCTTCAGCTCTGCAACTGGTTGTGAATATGCTGTATTTGGTTAATTTCAAATTAACTAATGCGTTAGAGAGCAAAAAAAGCACTTTTGTATGGGAAGGCCCAGCTGTGGATGCCAAGCACATGAAGTAGCTCAGGATTATTTAGGAGAAGCCAGTAAAAACACCTGAACTGTTCCAAGAGAAGTCCAGAACCCAGTAAAAACACCTGAACTGTTCCAAGAGAAGTCCAGAACCCAAAATAAGCCTCTGCACTGACTTTCTCTCCAGTGGCCAGTAAATCTCCCCAGTCTTGGGGCCAGTCCAACATCCCTGTGTTTGACAGGAGAGAGAACAGGGGGTTTTCAAAGGACAATGTTTGCTCTGCTGAATGAGGCACAACACAAATATCCCAAACATTCCAGCTTTATGCCAGATCATAAAGTGATGAGCAACACATTGCTGGGATATTTAGGCTGGTTCATTCTGCACTTATGGTTTAATTAAGGATATGCGAAGTTTTCTTACTCAGAAAGATAAAAACTGATAATAGCTGTGTTTATATAGTGACAGATGTGGGGAAATGCCTGAGAACAAGGGGATGTTCTTTATTGAGAATTTTGTGCCTCATGGAGAATTACTGGCAAAACCAACGATTTTATAGCATTATATAACATTATACAAAGCCAAGTAAAGTGCTACAATGTATGTACAGCTCCCCACTCCAGCCTTCTCTGAGAACTAAATTAAATGAAAAAAAGCAGTTTGTCTGCATTTCATGCTCGTGTTTAAAACAAGCTGCTCAGACACCAAACATTGCAAGAATCATTGTGAAGGTTCACAAGTTCCTATCAGGATTGTCAGGTAACCCTGCCCCTACCATTCCCACCCACACCTTGTGCACCAGAACTGCACTGCCCCTAAACTCAACATGGATTTGTGGTATTTTCTGTTTCCCACCCCTTCAGACCAAGGAAGAGACTTCTTCCTAAGGGCAAAGATCAGGAACCTACTGAAATCTTACGAACTGCCAGAGTTACACATTTTTGTTAAGTTTTTATTAAAGTCAAAGATTAAAAAAACTTAATCTGAAGGGAATTACATTGGCTCTTTTTCTCAAAAAAAAAAAAAAAAACCAAACAAAAAACAAACAACAACAACAAAAAAACCAACAAAAAAAAAAAAAAAACTTTTTCCAAAATCAGAAATAAATAAGAACCAGAGACAGTGGGATACAACTGTCCTGTAGCATTATGCACATGCAAGAACTGGGTGTGTTTGAAATCAGAGTGGGACAGGGCCTCTCTGTGCCCTTCTCAAAGGCTGCTATCACATCAAACAGCCATGGCAGAGACTCTCCTCAGCACCCACACCCCCAATTATGTCTTCACTGCTTCCAAGGCAGTAATTACAGAGGCAGAAATGCAATCTATAGCCAGCTTTAATTGCTGTGGAACTGCTTCAGCAGGAGCTGGGACCATACCCTACGTTAAAAGCATTTATCCCCTGGCCAGCCAGAGTTCACTCATGTCCTAGAACATGCTGCAGAGATCACCCAGCACCATGTTCTAGGAACAGCTGATCTCAGCTTTCCAGCAGTGGGACAAACTCCTTATCTTGGAGCCAAAAGCCATGCAAGATTTCCAGATGGCTGGGCCAGCCTGTCCCAGCAGCTCCTGCACAGGGCCTGATATGCAGAGGTTCAGCTGGATCAGTGGCTGAGCTCACTCTGGAACATCCCTGTGACATAAAAACCAGCAGCACCAGCTCACATCACCCACCAGACCAGCTGCTGAAGAGGGGATTGAACATTTAATACAACCCTCAGTGACAGCAAAAATATCTGATCATTCCATGGGCAATTTTCACACAACACCAGTAAGAACCTGCTGGTAAAGAGTGTTTTACACAACCTTTGCAATCCACACCTTCTCCTTACCAGGCACAGTGGGTATTTTAACTTGTAAGTCCAATGTGCAGCATTAAAGATCCTCTAAAAAAAACACAAACAGCAGATAACAAACCTTAGCTGCACTTTATCTGAATTGCAATAAAGCTTTCAGAGAATACACATGACTGGGGGAAAAGCAAATATATTAACATATAATTATTATTATAATTAAAGGTAATGCATTTAAAACTACCTGGGTTACTTCTGCCATCAATCAGAACAGTGAGTAGGCTCAAAATGCCCTTCTCCATACGACATTTTGATATATTAATTGTCTTTATTTTATCAGCTGTGACAGGGATGTTGGAGCCAGCTGTTATTCATAAAGATTGCCCCACAGAGCCCTGACCAGTTAAAATGGGTATCAATAGTTTATTACCACTTTTCCATTAGCAAAGGAATGGAAAATTTCTCTGTTAATGAGCATCAGACTGTGATCTCTGAAGTTCCTTTCTACAGAGAAATTCTCACAAAGAAAACACCAGATTCCAGAGCGGAATAAAACTGCAGCTGAGTCCAGTGACATCTGGGCTGGCTGCTTCAATTTCTTGAATGCAAAACATGACTAAAACTACATTCAAATAATGATTTTCAAACTTTTTTACACATAAAAAACTATTCCTTCCTCTGCTTTTTGGTTTGGGGCTTTTTGGGGGGATGGTTTGTTATTGGTGGTTGGTTGGGTTTTTTATTTCCAGTCTTTGATTGAACTGCAGAATTCTCTTTTCATTTTCTATTTATTTGAACTTCTGTGGTAACCCCCACTGCTAGAAATTCCAGTTCTGCGTCTCCTGTTTGACCTGGTGATTCCCAATAATCCAGGGTTTCACTGGGATGTCACCATGACAGGACCCAGCTCCCCAACACAAGTCAGAAGCAGGAACTCGTGTCACTATCCTGACTAATGAACACCCTGAAAGAAAAAGAGCAGAGTCATCCAGCCAGACTCTCCTCCTCTGTCAGCAGATCAGTCAGAAAAACATGACTGCTCACCCAGATAATTTCACTTTGTCCTCCAGAAATGCTATCTGTAAGAATTTGATGTATTTTGAATTATTTTAACCTGTGTATAGGCAAATTATTATTATTAAATGAACTGTTGTAAGTCTAATGATTTTCTTTGCAATATTTACAGCAGTTTGTTAGTCAAATGAGATGAATGTTCACTGAGATAAGCAGCTTGCAGGATAATAAAAATATAATTTTACTACATGGTATTGCTTTCAGAGAAGAAAAATTGTCTATGAATGTCAGTGGTTTTGTTAAAAATCAACAGCCCTCCTGCAAATAAATATTCCTTACACACTGGCAGGACAGGCAGTGTTCCTGAGATAGTTATGTACACAGCAATGCTGTGGAATTAATGCTTTTAAATATCATTAGTAGAAAAGAGTAGATCAGCAGATAAAAACCTGGAAGAACAAAGCTTTCTCTACAAGTTTTGCTGGCAAAAACACATTTCAGCTTGAGAGGAGCAAAGAGTACTGGGAATAGAATTCAGGAGTTTCAGTGAATTCAAAAATACACCTGCCCAAGTTCTAAGTGTCGATGGTGGCACAGGATTTGTCCCCACACAGTGCAGAGGTCTCCTGCCTCTGCAAAACCCTCCCAAAACTCATACTGACACCTAAAATAGAGGCCTCTCCTCCAGGGGAAGACACTGGAGTTAATAACTCTGATTACTCCAATTGAAGGGAACAATAACTTCATGTCACAGCTAATTCTTGCATTGTCTCTGGCAGAGATGACAGCAGCAGAGGTGCCAGGGCACAGGGACAGCAGCAATACTAATATGGCATGAGAAAGTTCCACAGCAGCCTCAGAAAATACTGTGCACCAAATGTCACCCACACCAAAATAATGAAGAGTGCAAGAGCTGCAGAGGAACTGCCCAAATTGGGCTGCCTTGGCCCCTGGAGCTGCAAGCCCAGGCACTAAATAGGATTGAGATAATCAACTTAATAGTGGAAGAGCATTTTGCACGTTACCCTGTGCATCCATCTGTAAATTGCTCTGCAGAAAGAAGTGGCATTATTTTTGCTGCTTCTGAAAATACCATTCCATCTTCCTGGCACTTGCCTCGGCAGCAAATTTAATCAGGAACAACATCCTGCCTGTCCTTGGAATGGGATAAACAAGGGGCACTGGAGGTGGAAGCAGGAATTGCCTGCCTTGCCTGCAGTGAGGAGCTTTATCCTGGGCAGCAACTGCTCCTCTCTCACTGCTGAGATCCAGCAAACTGCCTGGGAGATAGCCAAAAAAACCCTCAGAAGGGAATTTAAAGCCATTGACAAGTTATCCCCCAATGCAACACGAAGATAAAAAGCCTGGTCACTACAGGCTGACCAAACTTTGAGTTTTGCCTTGAATTAAGAACTTTTTTGCAGAGGTTTGATGGTTCATGGAGCCTTAAACCAGGACTGTCTGTGTTGGTTCAGTACAAAGGCATCCAGGCCATACCAAGGAAGGCTCATCCCAGGTAAATCTCAGAACACAAAATGTCAGAGGTCCAAAAAGCCAGGTGTGATTTTAAGCACTGTGGTGTCCAAGTGGTTGGGACAGAGGTACCAAAGGATGTTATAAATAAATCATCAATTCCAGCACTGATCCTGTGCACAGCAGCAGGAGTTCTCTCCTGTGAGGATCATCTCCTGAGAGCTCTGCTGTCTCAGGGGTATGTTCAGGTCTAAAAGGCATGATCCACACTTCTCCCTGATGCCAGGGCCTGCTGGCAGCAGCTTCCTGCACCTTTCTTTTGGGAAATGTGCACTTTTAGCAGGGAATTGTGGGCAGAGTTAAGGGTCCTTCCCTTGTCTTTCTCTGCCTGTTTATTAAATCTCTAGTAAAGTTTCCAAACCCTGTCCTCAAAGGAAGGCAACTATTCCCAGCTCAGAGATTATGACTGATTAAAACTATTTCAATAAAGCACCCAAACCCAGGCAGAGAGTACAAGAAGGTCTCTGCCTAATCTTTTAAAATACAAGATTACAACTTCCTCTTGAGCAAAGCAGTGCCAGAACATTTAGTCTATTGTGCAAGAGATGAAACAAAACAATAAACACTCCTGTCCTAAAAATCTATAAATGTACAAAAGGAAAAAACCAAAGAGATAAAGAAAAAAGCATCTGTAGAGCAGCAACCAGGGCTGTGATACAGCAGCACCCAAACACAAGAGGAAGCAGCACTTTCACCCCACCCTGGCTCTGAGCATCAGCTCAGCCCCTGCACCAGGGACTGCTCATCTTGTCCCACATCCACAGCCCAGAAGGCAAGTCCTCTGTCCTCTGAATGTCAAGGCAACACTCCTCTGTCAGTAATCCTCTGTAAAATAATCTCCAGGTAATTTTGGGACAGTTTTGTCAAAAAAAAAAAAAAAAAGAAAAAAAAAGGAAAAAGAATGTCATCTACAGTGAGCCTTGGAGTTCAAATGAGAAAACCAGGAATGAGAAATCCAAGTTACAGAGACAGCTTTGTTCCACCCAGGAGCTGGAATGAGTCTAAAAAACGCTGGTTCAGCCAAAAATATTCAGCCTGAAGTTTCAAACCATTCCTTGAAATCTGATCTACTCTCTGGAAACAAAGCTTGCACTGCATTTCCCAATTTTCAGTGTCTCACTCCTCAGGGTCCTGCATATCTTTGGATGATGGCAGGGGATTGCAAGGCATCTGCAAAGCTGATATACCCAAAACACATTTCTTCTTTCCAAATTAAATTATTTTCTAAGGTTGCTTGAGTAAATTATCCTCTCTTACTCTCTCCAACTGCCACTAACTTTGCCAGTTAAAAATCTGCACCTCCTTTGATACACACATAAAATTCTGATGTGAAATGAGATAATTATTCAGTATTCAACCAAAGTTTAAACTTTTAGGATGAGAAATGTATGTTCCCTAAAGTGTCCCTGAGATTTTCACAGCCTGCAAATACTCTTTATGGGTTTTCTTCTTTATTTTGTGGTTGCTGAAGGTAACCTTTTCTTGAAGGTAATTCTCTCTTTAAAGAGAATTCCAGTGAAAACTCAGAACCTTTGAATCTCTGCCAGAAGGGCATCAGGTTCAGCTTTGCAGGAATAGAAGTAGCTCTTAAATATCTCAAAATGCTCTTTTCTCATAGGAAAAAAACCAAACAAACAATCCAGTTCCCTAAACTGAAGAGTGTTTTTGTAATTAATTCTCCCTACTCAGAAGATCCTACCCTGAAGTGGCACACTTCAAGACCTTTTTTTGCTGGTGAATTAAAAGAATGACTGCCTGGGAATCCATCAGGCACTCCCAGCCCTGGACCATTATTATTAGAGCGTTGCCAAATCTAAGAATTTCGTTGATGCTGTCATAATATTTAGCATTTTTCTTAACAGCCTAACTTTCCCAGATGAGGTATTTTGGGATGTGAAAAAGTACTTTTTTGTGAATGCTGAGATTCCAACACTGACAACTACAGGGGGAAAAGCTGAGAACACAAACCTTTAGAAAGCCAAAAGTTACAAAGCAAATAAGACAAACTATATTTATTTCTAAAAAGTTTGTACTTCTTGACTCAACCTCCAAACACTCCAGTGGAAACACTGCAGCATTTTTCAGGGCTGAATTGCAGATTTTAATGGCAATCCCATGCTCTGAGGCTGGGATCAGCTCCAGAGCCAGGTTAAGCAATGAACTCTGTTCCTGCTGGGGGCTGCCAGGGAAGCACTCACATAAAACCCCTTCTGCCTCTCACTGTCCTCCCAGGACAGGGCACGTGCAGAGCCCACCATGGAGAGGCTGCCAAGGCATTTTTAGGAAGTACCATCTTCACTGGAGATGCAGGGACTGTGCACAGCTCCCAGGGAGCCCACAATGAAGTTTGCTTTCTATTAATTTGTTTTATTTCATAATCAACCAAAATCACCTCCAAATGTTTGAATACCACTGATGCTTCTGTCACTCTGACATTTCTCTTTTCAGTTCCACTACATCTGAGAAACCTCTGTACACTCACCTGAAGCCAACACAGAGTCCCTAAATCTGGATGAGATCCTGCCAAGCCATGAGGAACACACACAGTGTGGATGTCTGGTGACACATACACCCCACCATAGGAGTGACACAGCCCTGGCCTGCTGCACATCCCATCCCATCCCAGTAAATGCAGGAGATGTGATACTGGTTATTTGGACACCTCCAGACTTCCATCATTCACTGCCACCAGTCAAGAGCTGCAAGACAACAGCCACCCACATAATTATCCCATAATTGTGTTAGCTCCTAGAAACTGGTAATGGGCAAGGCTTCATCTCAACAGTGAACCCAGGGGAAGCCACAGCAGAGCTTTTCCAACTGGGCTTCCAACTGGAAGGACATCATGGACAGAACTGTTACTGCCTTTGCCACAGCCTGGCACTGAGCTTCACACAGGGAACTTCTGCTCTTCTGTGTCCCACCAGTGCTGGGTCACTGTGGCCACTCCACTGCCCTTGGTACTGGCCACAAGGAAGGTTCCATGGAATCCCAGTGGTTTAGGTTGAGAAGGACCTTAAAGCTCACCCAGTGCCACCCCTGCCATGGCAGGGACACCTTCCACTGTCCCAGGCTGCTCCAAGTCCCAGTGTCCAACCTGGCCTTGGACACTTCCAGGGATCCAGGGACAGCCACAGCTGCTCTGGGCACCCTGTGCTAGGGCCTGCCCACCCTCACAGGGAACAATTCCTTCCTAATATCCCACTCTGTCATTCCCCCTTATCCTGCCATGCAGACCTTTGTCCCCAGTCCCTCTCCAGCTCTCCTGGAGTCCCTTTAGGCCCTGGAAGGGGCTCCTCAGAGCCCTCACCTCTCCAGGTGAACACTCCCAGCTCTCCCAGAGCAGAAGGGCTCCCAGCCCTTCCTTCAGGAACTGGATCCCTGCTCCTGCTCCAAGACTCAGGGGGATGATTCAGAGCAGAACCAACCTCCTTATCACCAGCTCTGCTGTGGCCTTGGGCTGTCTCAGGGAAAGGCAAAGGTCTGACAGCATTGATGTCTCCCCTATTTAGGATTCCCCAACTGCATCCTGTTTGTTTCAGACACTTTGTGCCAGGAGTTCCAGTTTGCTGGACACCTGGCTGCAAACTTGATAGAAAGTCAAGGATGAGAGCTGCTCCAGCTTTTAGTTTTGCAAAAATCATCCATTTTTAAGTGGTGTGAGTAAATGACAAGATCTTACTTTAAACCCCACTCATGCCCACACTTTGCTGGCTGCAAAAATCAGGCCACAACCTGCTGCTCACATCACAGCCCGAAGTCTCTGGGACAAAAATCACATACCCAAAAAACAGAAATGGCAATGCAATTTTGGTTTTTTGGGAGCAATAAGGGATCGACAGAGAGACCTGAATGATACAAATGGAAAGCCCAACAGCATCCCAGTCCAGATAAGCTCTCCACAACTCAGCACAAGTCTAAGTAAAAGAGAGTTAAACCAAACTATGATTTGCATCACCTGCAAATTATAGTTTTTCAATTAGCCTAGGAGCCCTGGAGCAGGATTCAGTAATTAGGCTTGGAGTTTAATAAGATTTTAGAATCCAACATCTAATACATTTTGAGAGAAAAAGTAATAAACACAAAGTTAGTAGCTGCAAATATGCCAGGTTTCGCTCCTCACAGAGCACAGGAACAGAGGAAGCATGTATTGCATCAAACACAGTTACCAAATCATAGCTGGCAGAATCACAGGGTTTGGGGGTTTTTTATGCCACTTTTAAAAGCAGTTTTTAAAAAGGTGTTTGTGAATCCCACCACTGCTCCCAAACTGTTTTATACCAGAGAGTCTTGTCTCCAAAAACCTCTGCTAAATGCAGGTAGGGTAGAATCCAAAGGAGAAGGTCCTCTTGTTTTTTTAATTAAAAAGAGCAATTATCACTTTTCCCAAGCCAGGTGGTAAATGCTCATCTCTTTAACCTCGGGGGAAGATGAAGGACTCAGGCCTGCACTGCCATCAGTATTCCTGCATTGAAGCCCTGGGTTATGGAGAAGCACCTGGAATTCAAACATCAATTTTGCATTAGACTGTGACTTCAAACACAGAGTGGGCAGGCTGAGGGCCTAAAGATGGACTGAAGTGCTGCAGGAGGTGCTTCCCTCCATCAGCACCTGATGATTCATGGAAACAAAACCAGGGTCACGTTGGATTCTGGGGGGAGAATCACTTCTCCTGGCAAGCAGGAAGTTTAAAGCACCCTCCCAAACCACGTCTGAGGCTCACACACACACTCACAGCCCCTCTGAATCTCTGCCCCTGCCCAGAGCTGAGGCTGCAGCTTTCCCTCCCTCACTGCCAGATCGTGTCCACTCTTTGAATCACCAACATTCTAACCCAAACCATCCCAGCCATCCTGCAGGCATTGCTGCCATGACTCAACCAATGATCCGTGTGTCCCTTGCTGGGATATTCCACGTCACCCTCAGCTATTATCACAGCTAGTGCCTCTGAGCAGAGACTGCTGCCAGGAGAGGCACAACTGCCCTCTCTCCTCCTTCCCATCAATTCCTGCCTCCCTCTCCCAGCCAGTTCCAGCATTTGTGTGGTTAAGTGTGGAAAACAACTTTCCTTTCTCTTTTTTTTGTAACAGTTGGGTTTTTTTCTGGCTCAGCAAACTAATCCAAGTCATGCCCTGCCCACACAAACACCAAGAGCAGCACAGAGGAACAGGCAGGGCCACTCCTGGAGCAGCCTCACTCAGCCAGTCCCAGCTGGACACTCCAGGCAGGTTCCCTGACAGGGCCAGTTCTGACACCAGAACCCTCCAAGTGCAGGGAAATCAGACCAACAGACTGATGGGACAGCTTAAAAAAGGGAAAGGCATGTAAGCAGTTATTTCTGTCACCTGAGGCAGCGCTGAGAGCCCCAGGTGGGCCCAAAGTCAGGACTTCAGCCTACACCCAACCTCCTGGTTTGTTTGGTTTTGGTGCTGGGTGGAGAATAGGAGTGTTCTCTTTCCAGGAAAAGCCTGAATTATACAGCAGGAATCTAGCCGTGGGTTTGCACCTATTTTGTGTACTCAGTGCTGAGGAAAAAAACCCAATACTATATTTATGTACAGTGAAAAGAGAAACTTTGACATCAGGAAGGAAAAACTGCTCACTAACAGAAATCAGAGTAGAGGGAAAAATCCATGAAATGTTGCTCTCCTGCTAAAGCCTGAATATATTTTGGCACAATATTGGCTTTTCACTCATTCCACTGTTTGTGGCCCCAGTGTTAACTAACAGAAAGGTAAGATCAGTGGCAGGCAGGCACAAAACTGCATCCACACACTCTGGATCTGAACCTGAGTGAGCTGCTTTTAACACTGGCACTCTAAGGCAGCACTGAGTTTCTCTCCCTGCTGTAATCTTCACACGGAGACATAACTTGAGCTTTGGGTTCCAGGAGAAACAGACTGTGCAATTTTTATACCCAAGGTAGTCAGAGCTCAAGGAATTAACCCTTGTTCCTCTGTGTGCCTGTGCTATTCCTCTGGCAGCTCGGCTTCGCGTGACCAGGCCCAGCCACAGGAACAGAAACACCAGAGCAGCAGTGATTAGGATCAGCTTAAACTCCCCTGAAACTGAGCACTGAACCCCAGAGCTCCAGAACCCTTGGAATAGATGGAGCAGCTTAGTTTGTATCACGAGGTTTGAGCACTGAGAAAGATCCCAGATGAAACAACACCACGGACAAACTGGAGCAGAATAAAAGGAGGCAGCAGCAGCACAGGGCTCCCAGAGCATCAGGCTCACAGCAGCACTCTGCTGCTGTCACAGCAAAGCTCATTTCCAGGGCAGATGTAAAATGCACTGAGATACTGGCTGATCAGTCTTCAAATTAGTTAGTACTGCTGCTGCTTCTAGAAATTCATTGAGAGGAATAAATCCACTACTCGTGAGGTAGAGCTAAAGCGTGGGAGGGCTTTTAGAGGGGTGGGGACAAACCCCAGAACACTCTGTTTTCAAAAGATTAAACATTTCCATGACAACACAAAACAAAGCACAAGCATAACCCAAGTTCCTCCCAGAAGAGGGAAGAGTAACTTGCCTATTTTCAAAAAACCCTTCTAATGATGATTAATCTTGCTAGTTTTTCATCCCATGGACAAAACACAGCAAGCACATCAAAGCCATCACTGCTGCTCTCCCCAGCAGACTCAGAATTTTTCATACAAATTGAAAGTTTCCCATGCCAAGAAACAACACAGACTGAGGAAATTTATACTACAAAGTTCCTTATTATAACCTCAGGATTTCCTGAGTTGTCTGGTTACACAGCCTGGGTACCCTAAATGCAAATTATGAAAAATACACACGTAAAATAAGTTCATAAATTAACAAAACCCTGCAAGTGCTTGGGGCAGGCACAGGAACCAGAAACCTCTAAGTTTCTTAGATTAAGCCTTCCTTAGACTCCAGAGGTGCAGCAGGAATGAGTGCATGAGCCTTGGGAAAGCGGGTCACTTGGCACCTGAACAATCACCCAGTGTGCTGGGGAGCAGAGAGTGTTTGCTTTTGCTTCCTCAAGTGTGCCAGACACCCAGCTTGCCTTTGGGACAACAAAAATGCCATTCCACATTTTCCCAAGGTGGCTTTAAGCTTCCAGGTAAACTCCCTGCCCCACTGTATCACCATCTTTTGGCTGTCCCACAGCAGCTTCCAGGACCATCAGCAGGACTGCTCAGCTGAGATCACAAATGTGCACCATCCAAAGGAGATCCTCCAGGAGCACCAGGGATTCTAGAGTGAAGTGATTAAATCTTGGAGAACTAAGCCTAAGGATTCTTCAAATCTAATTTTTTAAAAGTTGATCCAACACTTAAAATAATCTCTAGCTAATTATCTTTCGTTCAGTTTTACTTGAAAGCATTTTAACTATATCAAAGTATTTCCATTAAAATAACAGACTTTCACATACAAAACCAATATATATTTATTTTCAGTTAAAATAGGAATGTAAGTGACTTTGCATCAAAATCACATAGATTATGGATTATAAACCAGCCTGAAGTCAGACAGGAAAAAATCCAATATCTGGATATAAAAAAATGCAATTTGTAGGAGCTCAGCTGATGACTGAAAACTTGAACTCAGAAAAACTGAGTGTGTCCTGAGGGGAATTCACTTCCCAGGAAGCCACAGACAATCAGCTGCCTTAACTCACAGCCCAGTAGGAACAGTTGGCCTCTCAGTTCCAGAAATGGAAAAAGTGGTTTCGTTTTCCAGCAGAAAC
>VZTT01002815.1:0-11012 GCA_013400855.1 Buphagus erythrorhynchus
GAAGTGTTGGACAGGGCTTGGAGGGAAGGTGTCCCTTCCTATGGCGGGGGGTTGGAACAAGGTGAGCTTTAAGATCCCTCCCAGCCCAAACTATTCCATGATTCCATCAGATTTGCCATTTCCCTGCATTTTAGCAATACTCTGTCTTTACTCTTATTTAAGCGTCCTGGTGGTCACAGGTTATGGGAGAGGGAGGACGTGCAGGAGTGATCTCTTCAGAGTGCTTGAAAGCCTTCAGCAGAGGGAAGAGTCAGCTCCTGCAGCGTGCTCCCGATGCCTCCCATGCCCTGAAATCCAACTCTCTCTGATTTGTTTTTCTAAATTATGCTCCAGTTTCTTGGCTGTTTGGTTTTAACCAAATTGTTTTCCTGGTGCAATTACTAATTGCTTGAATCCTGTTCTTAGCCTGGCTGGGGGATTAATTTCAGTCTGCTCCCCCTCTCCAAGCACTTTGGGGCTTTTCCTTTTTTTTTTCACTGAACTGAGATCAGTTTGGTTGGTGCTGCTCCTGCCTTTGCTGTTAAATACCCGGATTAGCACAAGGATTTTTATTTCCCCTTTTGGGAGTTTACTTTGTTCTGTGTAGGATTTAGTGTTGGAATTTTACTGACAGCTTTTGTGAGGGGAAATTCTAAGTGACCTTTTCTGCTACCAGATCAAGGTTGGTGTCTCCCAAATGTAATAACGTTTGTTATGTGCTGCACTGGAGTCCTGTAAGGAAAATCTCTAGAGAATCCTTACAGAGTGATTTTAGACTCTGAGTTGGGACAGCCTGTTTTGATAACCCCAAGAGTTGTTTGTCAACACCTTTCTTGGAGCTGCTGAAGTGGGTTTTAGCAGAGCTTTTCAGTTTTGCATTTCCAAGGAATCCTGTCCTCGTTTTCTCCCTGGGAAGAAGGTTGTTGATGGCATTCCCTGCTTTCTGAAATTTGAGCAGTGGATGTATTAGAACTTGCTGTTACTTACAAAGCTGACACCACCACCATCATGCAAATTTAAAGGGAATTATTTCACTTCTTAACATGCTTTTCCTCTTGGACTCGATGATCTTAGAGGGTTTTTCCAACATAAATGATTGTGTGACTCCATGATTATTTTTCCATGCAAAAGAGAGGAGCCTGAGAGAGGACATCATCCAGCATCCCATGATATTGTTGGTATTAGAGGAAACTGGAGTTGTTTGGGTATTATTTGCAGCTAAGCAGGTGAAATTGCTGTGAACTTGTTGAATTTAGAAAGAACTAAAAGGGAAAATGAAAGGATTTGTCAACAATTATAATGCTGCATTTGTCAAGGAAAGCGTAATGTCCCTCTGAGCTCGTTCTGATTATTGGAGTGTTTGGAGTGGTTTGTTTTAGGACAAAAGGTTGTTTGGAGGAAAATAGACTAGTCAGAAACCCTGGTGTAATGTGGGAGTATAATCCAGAGGAAATCTTGGAGCTCTGTGTGGCATGGAGTGTCACTCCTGTTCGAGAGCATCTCTGCCTTCCCACCCACGCTGTCCTTGCAGCCAGCATGGTGGGAAGCCTGGCTTCCCACAGACCCACGCACTGAGAGGAGGCCCTGACCCCCAGAGAAATCCCTGCTGGAAATACCCTGGCCTGCTCTAAGTGGAGGAGGCAGTCTGTCTGATCCAAAACTAACACTTAGCTTGGATCTTGGGGAGGATTTCTTCACTGAAAGGGTGGTTAGGCACTGGAACAGGCTGCCCGGGACAGTGGTGGAATCACCATCCCAGGAAGTTTCAAAAAACGGGATGTGGCACTGGGGGGATATGGTTTGTGGTGGTGATGGATTGATGGTTGGACTTGGTCATCTCTGAGGTCTTGTCCAGCCTTAAGGATTGTGGAATCATGAAGACACTTCTTGTAAGTAGTGTGCCAAAAGAGAAACCTCTTCCAGGAGTAGACCAAACAAAATCTTGTGGTTTAGTGTCACCTTTGGGGGATCCCAGTCATTCAGGGAACTCATCTTCCTCCTCCTTGGTCCTCCCGGCTCCATCTCTGTTTCCCAGGAGCCTGCACTGTTCATAGAATCCCAGGATTGGGTTGGAGGGAACCTCAAAGCTCATTCCATTCCATCCCCTGCCGTTCCGGGGACACCTTCTACTATCCTAGGTTGCTCCCAGGCCTCTCCAGCCTGGCCTTGGATCTGCCAGGGATCCAAGGGCAGCCAGAGCTTCTCTGGGAAACCTGTGCCAGGGCCTCCCCACCCTCACAGCCAAGAATTTCTTCCCATTATCCCATCTAAACCCTTTCCCTCCTTCAGCTTAAGCTCCCTCTCCTCATGGAGTTTTCTCATGCATGTTGGAAGGGAGACAGGTATTTCTGTTGGCTTTTGCCTGACTAGTAAAGCTTAGTCTGAAACTTAAAAAAAAAAAAAAAAAAAAAAAAAAAAAAAAACNAAAAAAAAAAAAAAAAGAATAATACCTCTTTCCAGTCCTCACCTGCTGAAATGAAGATGTTCAAGGACTGGGAGCAGGGGTCTCATGCTGCATTGTTTGCTTTTATTCCACACATGTGGATGGGCAGCGGGAACAGGGCCAACTGTGCCCAGGACATGGTGGGGTTTTCACTTCCACAGACTTAATGTCTGATTAGTTCAGCAGCTTAGGGGCTGCAAGGAAAAAAACAATGGGAATGACATAAATGTTGGAAGAATTGGATTACATGGGTCCTGTTGCACTCAGTGACGTATAAGAGGGGTAACTTGGGTTGGAGCCTGTGAAAACCAGGGAAGCTTTTGGCTTATGTTCTGGTTATTAATTTACTTGGAGGAAAACAAAATATTCTTTGTATAAATCCTTAATATAGGCCAAATTATGTATGTCAGTGCTTAAGAAATCCCACTTGGATTTCGTGGGAGCTGACTCAGATTTGGGCATGGGCTTCATTTGTTTGCTGGAGGGGAATTTTGATAATTTCATGGCAGTTGTTTTAAATATTTCACCTGGAGATGTAGAGGAGCAGTAATTTTTTAACTTAGGTTTTGTAATTTAGTCTCCAGTTTTTAAATGTGCTCCAGTTAGTGAGGTTTTGTTTGGGCATATTGCCTGGCAGGGTGAATTTGAGATTTCCAGTGGAATTGGTGTTCCTGAGGCAGTATTGAACCTGCATTGCATACTGTCAGGTACTGATGCTTCTGTGTTGTTTAAGTTTCTGTTTTACACTTGTGAAAGACAACTCTCTTCAGCTTAGAAATATTTTTATTATATAATAGTTTAAAAGCCATCTGAACAAGCCTAAATTCTTTTACTATATAATAGGTTTTATGTAAATTCTGTGAGTTTGAGGCTGTGCTGCACTGCCTGTGCTGAATTTTAATTCACCTACTTTGAGCTCTGGAGCACCCAATTAAATCTGTGTGGAGATTATGCTCTCTGAGGTCCTGATGCCATGTTAGATTTGGGATTATATCTGAGGGATAAACAACAAAATCAGAGCAGGCTTTAAATAGACCTTTTGGTGTTTTGAAACTCGATCCCCCAGCAGAAGGGGAAAACACAGAGTGATTTTGTCTTAAAATAGTTTAATCTGACAAATTCCAATACAGTGCTTTGGCAATCACTTACACTGGAGGTATTTTCTCTTTTAAGGCTGTCATTTTCTATGTTTGTTCACCTCTTTGTTACGTAGAGGGAGGTTTTTATTGTGGCTTTAAATATGGGGTGTGTTGGGTAATCTGTGACCCCAAATCTTTTGTTTCCTTTCCCATTTTTTAGGTGTTTCAAACCCATTCCTCGTCTGTATTTGAAAGCCACCTAATTAGTTGTGTGTTCCCAATGGACACCGTCCCTCATCTGAACACCAGGAATACAATTTGGGCTCAAATACAGCTTTTATTGCCATGTTTTCCTTTGTCAGAGGACAGATCCTTTCAACAGCTGTGGCATAGGCTTAGATTTCCTTGATTTAAAATGGATATATCAGCATCCAGCTGTGACACCTTCCCTTTCCACAGAATCCCAGAGTGATTTTGTTGGAAGGGACCTTAAAGATCATCTCCTTCCAGCCATGAGTGTGGCATCCAGGCAGCTATTAAGCTCAGAAATTGAGACAAATTAAAGCTGGGAATGTGAGGATGTGGGATGAGGTGTGTACCCAAACACTGCTTTTAAAATCATAAGTCAACTTCTGTTTCGAAGAGATCTCAGAGAAGTTGCTGCTTGGAGCCTGAGCTTGTGTTTGAACTGGTCCAGTCTTTAATACTGCTCTGGGAGCAGATTTGCATTCAGTCCCCTGCCATTTTATATGCAAATTCTCTCTCTCTAAGATAATTCCCCCCTTGCTAATGCACTTCATTCAGCATTTGAAGCATCATCTTGAGGAAGCACTTTTTTTTTAGTGCTCCCTTTATCTCTTGCTGGCATTTTTCTGTCCAAAACATTCATGATAAAGCTCTTTCCTTTCTTTTTTTTTTTTTCTTCCTCCCAAAAATTCCGTCAAAGCACTGTGTTGATGGCTTAACTTCAAGCATTTGATCTTGAATTCATCAGCCTTCTGATTTTTCAAGCCCTGCAATTAACGTCGACAGGCTTGATCTTTGACGTGACCGGGTGGTCAGGGGAAATATAGCTGCAGCCAGACTGAGTTAATTCAAATCAGTTTTAAACCCTGTTTTAATTCTTCTAAAGAAATGTAGATCATTGGCCCTGGAGTGTGTTGGTTGGTAATGGAGTGAGCACAGGATTTGCTGGTTCAAAGGGATTAAGCAGCAGAGTTGTTGAGGAAGGGAAAGGATGGGGCCGGTTCACTCATCTCAGCTCTGTCAGGAGCCCTCAAACCCCACAGCAGGTATTTCACTCGGGGCTCAGGAGATCAGAAAGCTCCCAGAGGAAATCGTCTTGCAGGAGGGGTCTTGAATTAAAGCTTTGTGACCCTGATGGAGACGCGGCAGCGCATGCGCTGTCACCGGCTGTCCTGGCTGCAGGGGCTTCCTAGGAGCTCTGCCTTGGCTTCTTGGGATCTCAGGATTTGGGTTTTGTAGGGAGTCTCTCTCAAGCATGGTGTACACAAGGCTGTGGTCACAGGAAATGCATCCACACCTGCCCTGGGCAGTCTGGAGCTCCCCAGGTGTCTGATGTGCTGTTAGGTAGGGTTGAACTGTGGGGCTGTGATGATGGAACCCCAAGTAGTTTCCCAAACAAACCAACCTCCTCCTCCTCCCTGGTGTTGGCTTTCCTTGGCCACGCTCTCATGCCCTTTCCCTTGACACTGGCTCCAGCTGACACAGGGAACCAGCAGGGAGACAATCACCTGGTTTGCTTGTGGGGTTTGATTTTGGTGTTTTCTTTCCCCCTGCCTGGGCGTCCCTCCCTCAGCCAGCTCAGCCTGGGGTCAGATGACTCCGAGGGTGTGGAGCTGCCTGTTCCTGCAGCACATCAGAGATAACCAACAGCATCATCTCAGCTGGCTTCCCTGGGTCCCATCAGCTGGGTTTGCCACTGGGTTGGGTGCAAGTTGCACAGAGCTGGGAAACTGCACTAATCCCAAGTCTGTCTTTGCTCAGAGAAGACTTTGCAGGATGATTATTACATTTTTAATTCAAATGCCTGTCATTGCTGTTGTTGAATCCAGACGTCGCATGGGCTGGGACCTGTTTGTTATATTAAAAATCTGTGTTCTGAATATTAGTTAGCAAATGACTTAATTTAATTTAGCCTCCTGCAAATGCTGGACTGCAGCCAACTCAACTTAGCTCAACTCAACTCAACACAACTTAGCACAACTCAACTCAACTCCTCTGCAGGCAGAGTAAAACACTGCAGAGACACTCCTAACACTGTTTCCTTTTCCTGGGCAGCCTCTGAGCCCAACCTGAAGCTGCGCTCCAGACTAAAGCAGAAGGTGGCTGAGAGGAGGAGCAGCCCGCTCCTGCGCAGGAAGGACGGGCCCGTGGTGACGGCGCTCAAGAAGCGCCCGCTGGACGTCACAGGCACGGCGGGTAAGGCACAGTTCTGCAGCTCTTCCCCCCTTCTCCTCTCCCAGAATGCATTCCTGTCTCCTTCGTGTGCTTCAGCACTGCTGGAACGAAGCTGAGGGCACTGGAATTGTCCAGCTGGAGGAGGCTGAGGTCTGGCCTCATCCCCATCTGCAGCTTTCTCACAAGGGGCAGCTCCCATCTCTGCTCCCTGTGACCAGGGACACAGCTGGAGCTGTGTCAGTTAGGGTGGAAAACAGGAAAAGGTTCTTGACCCAGGGTCTTATACATACATTCTTATACATACGGCTATGTATGTATTTTTTGACTACTCAACTGACAGTTTCTTGTTGAAAAGTCCTGTCCTTCCAGGACAAAAGTTTGCAAGTGATCACAGTAAAGAACGTGATGAGATTACCATGAAGTTAATTCTTAGCACCATCTAGGGATGTCTCTGTGTAAGTACCATCTGGTGACAGCTTTGCCAGGCTTGTCTCACTCCGAGGCACATGATCATCACTCCATCAAACTCAGAGTGAGCTCCTGTCACACAGTGGGGTGGGTTTGGGAGACCCTGGGGTGCCTCAGCACTTCTCTGTGTCAGAGTTTCTCTGTTTGCAGAGGGGAAGGAGGTTTTCAAGAGTTAAAGTTGTGGAATCATAGGAATCATAAAATATTCTGGGGTGGAAGGCACCCACAAGGATAATCCAGTCCAACCATAGGCCTGCACAGGACACCTCAAAAAATCCCAGCCTGTGCCTGAGAGCCTTTTCCAAAAACTCTGTGAGTTCTGGCAGCCTTTCAGGCCTGAAAATCCAATGTTCTTCACTCACACAATGCTATATGGCACATGGCTCCTGGGATAAATCAGCCTCTGCTGGCTGACCATTTTTCCCTGCAAAGACTTCAGAAATGGCAGTGGAAGCTCCCATTTCTCACTGGCATGGACATGGTTCAAGAGGCCAGCCTGGAGCCTGTTAGAAAAGTATCTGAGTTGTCATGGTAAGAGAGAACTTTTAAACAGAAAATAAGTTTTAAAAGTAGTCCCACTTTGGGGAATAGAAATTATGTTTAATCTCTGAAGAAAGCAGAGAGTTCTGGCAGGGCACCTTTCACTTGACCAGGTTCCTCCAACCTGGCTTTGAGCACTTCCAGGGGCAGCCACAGCTTCTCTGGGCACCCTGTGCCAGGGCCTCCTCACCCTCACAGGGAAGAATTCCTTCCTACAATTCCCTCTAACCCTGCTCTCTTGCAGTGGGAAGCCATTGCCCCTGTCCTGTCCCTCCAGGCCCTTGTAAAAATTAGCTTTTATTCCTCCTGGAGCAATGAGGAGCCTGCTGCAGCCTAAACCACTGCAGCTGCTGGGAGATTATCCTGCTGCAAGTGCTTGGGGACAAGGAGAGTTCAAAAGAAAAGGTTTGAATGTTATTAACCTTCCCAAATAAAAGGAGGGACACTGGCAGCTGTGTCATACAGCAGATGAGAGACCTTCTGAGGGAGGTCTGATGCAAGGAGGTTAGAGGGAAAGAGGGCGAGAGAGGCACTTCCAGAAAAATGAGGCAGAACAACTCCGACATCCTCCAGTCTGACCTCTTCAAACCTCCCATGCTTTTTATCATCTTTCAATCATATTTCAAGTTATTAATACACTCTAAGAGAAATCCCTGTGGGGAGAAGACTTAAATATGCTGAGTAGGTACTACTGAGTAGGATAAACCATTTGAAAGTCTTTGTTGTTATTTTAACAGCCCTGGGAAGATTTAGGGGGAAGAAGGGGAGGAGGAGGAGGAGGAGGAGGAGGGCTGCTTTTGTCCAAAACAAAACTTGAGGACTTGTTATCTTTCTAAATACCATCACAGAGATGGATTCTAACGTTAAAAGTTGCTTTTGGATGTGTTTTTCAGACTCTGCATGCAACAGTGCTCCTGGATCTGGTCCCAGCTCTCCGAACAACAGCTCCAACAACATCAGCACTGAGAACGGAATTGCAGGATCAGTCACGAGTATCCAGGCAGAGGTACAGAGTCCTCTTCCCTCTGCTTTTGAACAGCCATCAGCTTTGGGAGAGTTTTAGGGCTAAACTACATGAGAGGAAAACCCTGACTTGTGACTTGGAGCAGACTTTGGGAATTACCTGTCAGCCTGGGCTGACAGGATGCCTTATCTGTTTATTAAATCTGGTTTGAACCAGCTCACAGGCAGCTTGTGGTAGCTTGCAGTGGTTTTGTAGTGAGGAGAAAGTGAAAATAAAGGGATTCAGCAAGGTCAAATGCGAGTATTTTAATGTTTGGAGAATTTATTCCTGTATATAGGGTAGATTTATTGTGTGCAGTAGGCTGGTCCATATCTGGATTAAACAGGATGGATTTTAAACTTTTCCTCCACATCTGGGGATCTGAAAGCTTGGTGCCATGTGCTGGTTTATAATCCCATAAATTTTCACCATCACATGGGGCATTGCTGGATGCCCAGGGCAGGGTGTTGGCCTGGGTGAGGTGGTGTTGGATTGAGCACAGCAGCTCCTGTGTTCAGGAATCCTGGAGCCTAGCTTTTCCAAGGGGTCTGGGCCATGTGAGCTGGCACCCACTATAAACTATGCCTGTAGAAAACCAGTGTGGTTGTCTGATGTTACTGATGCATTTCTTTCTATCCAGCTTCCCATTAGCTGTTCTCCCCATGAATAGAGTCTGTCTTAACACCAAGGCTCCAAAAACAGGCTGGGGCTTGTTCTCCACAAATATTCCTTTAGAATTGAAAAGGCCTTCTGATGGTGGAAATGTCAGTCCTTACTGCTTTCTAGTTTTGTACAGATTTGCACTTTATTTTTATTTCTAATGTAGTGTAACAGTATTTAATATGGGGAACATGCCTCCTTCTCCACCTTCTGCCTTGCCAAATGATCCAGCACACGTTCCAGCCACTCTAGTCCATGGTAAACCTTACAGATTTAGGTAACCTTACAGATTTAGTGTGAAGATTAAGATGGTGGGAGGTGGAGGCTTCACTTGTCCCAGGAGGACAAGCACTGAGTTTTGGTTTTGCCAGTCTAGGAGCTGTCAGTCTTGTCTGTCCTTAGCCAACTGCAAATTCCCAGTTGCTCATGATGGAAAAACTGATGGATTTGACAGGTTTTTTTGTGACATAAACAGAGCAGGCAGCTTCCCAAAAGTCCCTGAAGGGGATTGGAATCAGGTGGTCTTTAAGGTCCCTTCCAGCCCAAACCACTCCATGAAGTTGGAGTGAGCTCCTGCAAGTGAATGTGAAGCTGGAGCATCCTCCTCATCCCTTCAATTTTTCAACTCAATAATTAGAGCTGATCATCTGGGGCTACACCACCAACACCTAATCAAATGGACACTGACCACAAGGAAAAGTCTTTCCATCAACTGCTTGTAATGCAGCAATTTTGTGACTTAGGCTGAGGCTCAAGCAGCACAAATGATTTGGAAAAAAGCCCTGTCCTGCCCAAGCCAGAGAAAAATAACTCTGCATTTTACTTCAGCATGCATGTCATGCGATCCTAGCTGATCCATTGGCCTGTATTTGGGAAAAAATAAGTGAGGTTCGGTGTCTTTAAAATCTTCTTTTGTAGGAATTTTATGACCTGGGAGCTCAAGTGTTGGAGATTCCTTTATTACCAGTGGGCCAGAATTTCCCGTGTTCCCACCATTAAATGTTTGGAAATATTTGAATGTTTCTGAAGAGATAATGTTGTGTTTCCTTCTTAGCTTCATGTTTTATTTTAAATGAGAAGTATATCTCACTGCTTCTTAGTTTGCTGCATCTCCCCTTGAAGCAGGTGTGTAGGAGGATGGTGCCCAAGTTCATCATTTGAGTGGCTTCGGTGGTGAAAGACTGCAGCTCTGCCTCCTTTAAAACACTTTCTGTTTTGAAATACTGTTTTTGAAGGTTTTTCCCTCTCTGAGAGGCACACAACATTCACTGCCATTGCAGTTGGTACAAGCCTGTAAAAACTCCCTGAGTACAGATGCAAACTGTGCATTCAGAAATGGCTGTGTGCAATTCAGGCCTGTTTGTGCACAGCCCAGAGATGGGAAATGTGTGTTTAAAGTGATGATAATGCTGCCAAATCCCATATGCTGAGAGCATCAAGCTGCTGTGTTCTTCTCTACTCTGTTTTCTGTATCAAATCCCCAGGAGAGGCTTTGAGGCACAACTCCAGAGTATTGATTGTTCAAAGGGAAAATGGATGTAGTTTTGTTTCATTTATTATATCAGTAAAATATTTCATTCCTCTGCTGACAATAAGTATCTTATTTTCAATGGCACACTGACATTACGCAATTTAAATTAAAGCAAAATTGCCAGGAGTGCTCAAAAATCATTTGGAAGGAGAAGTATGTGGGTACAAATAATCACATGGAGAGTCACTTTAGGTTAGAGAGAAAAATGAATTTTTTTTTACAATGAGTCTGTTTAAAAAAAAGGCACAGGCTGCCCAGAGAAGCTGTGACTGCCTCATCCCTGAAAGTGTCCATGGTCAGGCTCAGTTTTGGGTTTGGAGCACCTTGAGATAGTTGAAGGTGTCCCTGCCCATGGCAGGGGATGAAACAACCTGGCCTTGAACAGTTCCAGGGGTGGGACAGCTACGACTTAGGTACAGATGGCCCCATAATAGAATCTTGAGTTAAACAAAATCCTCATTTTCACAGCAGCACCTGAGTTTAACAGACTTCTGTAGAAGTCGTCTTGAAGTCTAAACTCTATTTACATTGGAAGATCACCTGCAGAGGCCTCAGGGTGATCAGAACACTGGTTTCCTAGCAGGAAAATCAGGCACTTTATTGTAATTTTTATAATGGGTTTTCTAGTGTGTTTTTCAAATCAGTCTTGTTTAGAAATTAAAGGTATTTTTGCTAAAGTGTTCTTGCTTCAAATGCCTGTAAGATAACTGAGAAAATCTTGCATTTCACCCTGAAAATCAGGAAATAGCTCTTCAAATGCAACCTTGAGGCTTTTGGATGAGATTTTGAAGTCTGATTTGTGCTAACACATGCTAGTAAATAACATAAATTGTCTGTTATTTGCTAAAGAGAAAAACACCAATTGTAAAGCTTTGTTTATTTTTTTTT
>VZTT01002817.1:0-19139 GCA_013400855.1 Buphagus erythrorhynchus
CCAGCTCAGGATATTCTATGATCTAAAGGTGTTTGCTTTGCATTTCCCATCTCTGTGCCACGATGCACAACTTAGGCAGGGAGTCCCACCTGTGGGAGCTGCACCTTTATGGCTTCCATGCTCCCCCCATAGGACAGCATCACAGAGATAGATTTGTAGTTTGTACTGAAGGAGAACCTAAAGACAGCTTTTCAGAAAGTTGCCCACACCAAGATTTTTCCCTACATATTTTCCCATTGAGAACTCTGTTTCATGAAAAGATACTTTATTTGGGGGAAAACCTTTAGCTGTTTCTTTTGTTTGGCATCAAAGCCAGCTTAGAGGAGACTTTTTTTTCTTTAATAGCAGTCGGCTGCATTAGCAGTCTCGAATCATGTTCTTCCTTCTGCTTTGAATATAAAGCCTATAGCAAGGGAACATTAGTTTTTCATCTTGGCAATAAACAGTGTCTTCAGTTGCCAGTAGTGGAGCTTGCCCATTTACTTGCAGGAGAAAGTTAAAACAAGCATTAATGAGGAAGAAGAAGAAAAGCAGATCCAGCATTTTAGGTCTGTGTTCTCTATTCCATATGAATAGGCATATACTGCTTGCAGCAATTATGGTGATGGACTGGAAATCCACTGGGTCTTGCTTGTGCAGGTATAAATCCTGCTGGCAGCAGATAAACTTTTATCAGTTTATCTGCTGCAGTGAAATGGCTTAAAATTCACTTCTGGATCCTGAGACAATGCTCATATCCTTGCTTTGGCTTTTGCATGTAACAGCAGAGCATGCTTTGGCTTTTTATTTCTTAAAAAAAAAAGTGAAGAAAAGAAGAGGAAGAGAAGGAAGTATTTAATTTGCTCCAGGAAGGCTCTCCTACAAACCTGAATGGAGTGTAATAAATGCCACTTGGGTCTTCAGTCATAAGAGAGAGTTTGTCCAGTTCATGGAGTCAATGCCCTGCTCAGGGGCTAATTCTGCATGAGCCCCTCCGTGCCCACAGCCAACCTCCCAGAGGCCAGGCAGCCTCCCCCTGAGCCAGCCACCGCTGGGAAATGGGTGGTTCCCCTGGGATTTGCTCTCTTGCATGAGCTCTCCGTGGCCTCCAGTCACACATCACAGATTCTGGGTTTTGGCTGGGTCTTAAAGGATGTCCCAGGCAGGCTGAGCAGACACAGAGTCTGTGGTTTTCTCTCTTCCTGAGTTCAAGTCCTGTAAAGTGGGAGACCGGGAAAGAAATCAGCCTTTGTAAACTTTTAGTTCTCAGCTGTTGATGGGTCTTGTATCTGTCTGCTCATCCCAGTGCCTGTCATCACACAGCTGCCACAACCCTGTATTTATCTTGTTCCTTTTCTTTCTTCCTCAGTCCACAGGCTCTCCCCCCACTCCACAGTCTGCCTTGCTGCTGATTCCTGTTCCTTTTTTTTCTCTCCTCTTTGTTCTCTCCTTAACTCTGTACTTTTTTTTTCTCACCTGTGCATTTGTTCACCACCTGTGTTGGCCCAGGCTTGTAAAAAGAGCAGCCCTCCCTTGGAACCTCCCAGGGGCATTCCCAGCATCTGTAGGAGGGGAGGGAGCCATGGGACAAAAACAAACTTCTGTGATTAGAGCACAGTGAAAAATCTCAAAGGCCTATTCAGAAAACAAAATTCAAGCTCATCTTTCCTATGAGTTTCAATTTCCCAAGCAGTGCTGGATACCCTGGGATTTCCCAAGAGCCAGCCTGGTTGCATTGCTGCCCATTTGGGGATGGATGCTGGGTACAGTGACACCAGAGGACAAAGCTGCTGAGCCCAGGGGCTGCTGTGGATTCAGGGGGAATTTTGGCATCCAGTCCTGTCTTCTTGGGGTACATAGAGCTGGAGTTGATGATCTGCTGAGCTGCCCTTTTTTCAGAGAGCTACTCTGTTGGACTGTGATCCTGCCCAGCAAACCCAGGAGGGTTTGGGAGCATCCATTTCTGTCTGAGGTCTGTGTCTGCATGGTTAGGACTTGCTCAGAGGAATCCCACGTGTGTGCATGAGGGAATGAACATAAAACCATCTTCTCTGCCATTTTCCTGCATCCTCACCTCCCTACTTAGTGTTTCCAAAGATATCTTTGCATCTGCTCACAGACCATCTCAGGAGGGATTTTTGGAGATGAACAGGCTTTGCTGCTTCTACATGAACTTTAGTTTTCCCTGTGGCATCCTGGATTTGTTTAAACCTGAAGTTCCAGAAGGGCAGAACTTTGGCAAAGGCTGCTGAAGTATGTACAAACTGGCAAGGAAAACACACTCCATCTTACTGAGAAGACCAAAGGTTTCCTATGTCTAGAATTATCCCTCACTTTTGTAAGGGTTTGAGAGCAAACTCAGAACCCTAACTTTAGAAATTCATGTCTCTTAGTTATTTTATTTATAAAGAGCAGAAGCTCTTCTGTGTCCTGCTAAATAACTTTCGACCTTGGAAAATTAGAAGTTGAGATGTGATCCAGCTCTGTAATTACAGTACTGAACTTGGGATTAAACTTGGATTTTTCATAGATACTCAGGTATCAAAGCTTTTGCTCTGTGCATGTGAGGTTTGTAGGAGGATTTGCAAAACAAGGCAATACACAATCTAATGGGGTATTTGGTCGGAAAGCAACCCTACAATTCTCCTTCAAGCATGGATGAGTCATGGCTTCTGTAAACTTATGGAAAATTAGTTCTGATTGCAAACTGAAACATTTATCTAAGAAATGGGAATCTTTTAGAATCTGGAACCTTGTGATTTTCCACACTGTCAAAAGGCAAATACTGTAGCAGCAAATTATTCCTCTCTGTGTCTCACATCAGTTTTGGCCAGTGGCTGCTCAAGGATGAGAAAACAGGAGCAGAGCAGCATGTGAGCCTGCAGAGCTGCTACTGTCTCTGGCAGGCAATGAAGATTTCTCTTTCAGGAGAAAAGTTTTGATAGCCAACAGCTTCTAAGCTTTTCACAGTACCCATGCCAAACCTTAATTGGTTGTTTTAATCAAATGCCTCTTGGTTTTTGGCTTCATGAAGTTTCTTGTTAAATATAAGAATATCCCAGTGATCTGACTTGATCTTTGGAGATGGGAATATGTATTTTTATGCATATATATATATATATAAACACACGAATACATATGCTGCTTAATGTTGTCTTTTTCTGTCTCAGAAGTCTTGAGATGCATGGTGTAGAGGCATTAAAAATACCCATGGACATCTCTTCTTGCTTTTGGAGGTTTTTTGGCAAAAAATATCTAATTCACATTACATTGAGCCTCCTCCAAAAGGACTAAAGCAAAATGTCAGTGGAAGAAACCATTAATGCTCTTCAGCACTTGCAGGGACTTGATGAGGTAAAGGACTTTCTTTTTCACATACAATTTTTGCTTTAGCTATGTGTTTCCTGTTAAACATATGTGATGTATTCCCAACATATGGATGTTAAAAAACAAGAAATTACCCCTAATGCTGCCTTATAAACATCATTATGACTTCTTACAAGGGCATGTAGTGACAGAACAAGGGGAATGGCTTTCAGAAACCTGCTCTAAAGGAAGGTTCCCTGCCTGTACCAGAGGTTGGAACAAGATGATCTTGAAGGTCCCTTCCAACTCAAACCACTCAGTGATTCTGTGATTATGATTCTTGTGATTTTTTCAGTGGTTGGTCTCTGGAGGGAGAGGTGTGGGTCTAGCCCTCCTCTTTTGCTCCAACTCCTCTCTCTGAAAGCCAGCCTGTTTCTAACTAGTGAAATGAGGGAGGCCAAAATTGGAGCAAGACTATGAGACGGCAAAAACTGTAACTGTGCTTGCATTTTAGAAACCATGGTCAAAATCTCAAAATCTTGCCCACAGCATTACCCTGGCTGCTTTGGTGGGCACAGGGTGTCAGCTGAATTCAAGAGCAGACAAAGATATGTTGTGAGGTGATGTGACAGCTGTGATGGTTGTAGATGGGGAAAACCCTTGAGAAAGCTGCTACAGTGTGTGTGTGGTCTACTCAATGTGCCTCTCTCATGTGGATGGGTGTACAAAAAATCAGTTTGAACTCCAGGGTCAGCTTAAAGGTCTTGTGGTGACCCAGTCTGTGTTGAGCTGCAGGAGGAATTGGTTCAGAATGCATCTGGAGAGGAGGCAAAAGTAATTCCAAAGGATTTTTAATGATGGTGGCTTGGAGTTTTATACTTAGTTTACCTCTGAAGGAAAAATCTGGGGGTTTCCACAAAACCCCCATTTTCACAGCAAATATTTAATCTTTTACTGAAAATTGGGCCATGGACTTTTGAGGCTGGGAAAAACACTAATCTCTGCATCTTCCTGAGTAATCATGAGTGCCTCTCTGAAGTTACCTCACAAACTGGGCATTTTTGTCCATAATCTGGACATTTCCCTTTATCCTTTCTGGAAGTCACCCTCCTATGATGCACTGCACTTTCTGCTACAGGGCTAAGGTCCATACAACCCTCCACTTCATTGATAATTGCCATGATTTTCAAGCTAGATTAGTTCTTGATTAAATTAAAAGGGATGCCTGTACTTGACTGGATGTTAGCTATTTGCTTCCAAGGGTAATTAGTCATGGGTTTAAATAGAAGGAAATAATTGATGTACACACAGAGTGGAAGCACTTTTCTGGCATTATGGTCTGAAAACATATTTATTTGTTCATTCTGTCTGAACATGAAGTAGCTCTTCTGTTAGCCTGGTAAAATGAGTAGGCATTTTTACGTAAGATTGTTCTGGGTCTTATTAGAAGCTATTTTCTAATTTCTGGAAGAGTGGGTAAGAGCAAATTACTTGAATTGTTCATACTCAGAAAAGGAAAACAAAGGTAGTTTCCTGAAGAGTTAAAATGTATTGCTGACATAGTGGTTTTGGCATTGGCATCATGTGGCAAGTGTATCCTGAGATACACATGTACGTATTTGCTTTAACAAAAACCTGTAGTTCAGAAAGGTTTTTGTTCAGGATTTCCATTTGTGAGGTGGCAGACATGCTGTTATCATCAGCCAAAAGCATAAAAAGGATCTTTTCTCTGTCTTCCTAGGTCCTTTTTCTCCACTGACCTTGTAGTTCAGGTGCCTTGTCTTTCTTCTCTTCTTCCAATTGACCCAGCTTGCTCAGTTGTGTGATGACATCCTCAGTCTCATCTCTTCTATGCTTCCCTTGGATCACCTCCATCCCCTTGCAGCACCCATTAGGTGCAGCCTCTTCTGGCTCAGATTGTTGCCATCTCTCCTCCAGGGAAGTCATCTTGATTCTTTCTTGTAGTGGTTTTGGTTCTGTGTCCACTTTTTCACCTAGCTTTCCTTGCCGAGTTTTTGCAGGAAAGAAACAGCTCACACACAGGATACAGACCGCTGGCTGTTGGAGGATGTGGTGTCTTAGGGAAAAAAGTAGCTGAAAAACTGGACTAAGGTCTGAACTAAAGGTCCTTCAAGGAAAGATGGGACCCAATCCAAGGCTCCCCACATTCTGTGCAAGAGCCTGAGCCACCAGCCACTAAAGAATAGAAAATCCTTTTGTTTGCTGCTTTGGCTCATCTGATTTTGACTGAAATCCACATATTTCTGGCTGACTTACACTGTGTTTCTGTATTAGTTTTATGAGGAAGCTGTTGGGTGAAAAATATCATCTATGTGTCGATAGAAGCCATAGCATCACTTCCTGCTGTGCTCTAAATCTGACAGGAGTTCCATCTTGCTACTGTACGTAGGAATTCCCCCTGCTGCCCCTGCAAATGCCAGGCTGCCACTTCTTTCCTGTCTCTTCCTGGGCTAGGGAAATGCCTTCTTGGAAACCTGCACTGTCAGCTAAGCTGACAAAGGTTTTATTCAACATGAGGCAGAACTAATACCCTTTAAAGAAAGCTGCCATGCCATTAATTGTCACTTTGGTTTGTGTCAGATGCTTGCAAGAAGCGTGCTTGGTTCCCCCACAAACACAAGAGCATCTTTCACTCCTAGTGAATAATGTGTTCCAGATGTTCCACCCTGTGAGAATTTCTTGCACCCACTGCAATGCCAAGAGAAAAATAAAGCAGTTCAACTTATTTAACCCAGATCTCAGACTGTCTGTCTGCATCATCTAACTCCATCAAGCTGACGGAGCACATGGAATGGATGGAAAACATGTGGTTCCTATAGACTCCTGCATTTCATGTTGGTTAACAAACTTAGCATTCATCTACCCAAGGGCATAACAGGGCTAAACCTGGTGTATTCCTGGCAGGTTCTTTGTATCTTCCCCAAACCCTCTGTCTTCAGGCCTGGAGCCCTGCCAGTCCTCCTGTTTTTACTCATGCTATCAGCTTGAGGACTCTATCATTTACCTTCTTCCTAGGCCAGACAGAAACAGTGCCTAAGCTGCCCTTAAAAATTTAAATGGACTGCAATCCTCCTCTGCCTAAATATTTTGTGAATGGCATTGGGACCTCTTTGTGTTCATGGCTGTAGCTCAAATATTCATTGTAGCATTTCCAGGCAAAAAAAAACCAACTTGGCTGATAGCAGGATCCAGAGAGGTCCACTCAGGATGGGCTCTGAGCTGCCCTGCACAGGCTGCCTTGTTAAATTAAATGCCAGGTGGGAACCTTCCCACCACTGTGTGCTGATGGGAGCTTCTCAAGGGGATCATTGCAGGGAAGGGCAGGAAAACCACTTGTGACTCTTGATGCACTACAAAGCCCTGGATCTTCCAAGTGAGCATGTTAGAAGGGGTGAGATCTCTGTATTTAGCCCAGGAGCTTTCCCTAAGAGGCATCATTTTGTGGTTTAGGTATTGGGACGTGACTTACAGATGCAGTGACACACTGCCCAGGTAATCCCACTCCTGTGGTATGACAATCACATGTACTTGGTTTTTCCCTTACACAAAATGGATGTGAGAGTTCCTGACCATTCAGACTCTTGAGAGGATCTTACTACAAGGATGAAGGTTTTGTGTTGCTATGAGAATGAAGGAATTGCTGTGAGGATATGTGCCATAGTCCAGCAAGGAAGTGGAGAGTCCTAAAGTCTGGCAAATAACTTAAGAAATCCCTGGTGGGTTTCCAAAAGTCCCTTCTCTGAACAGAGCTCTAAGAATTATCTAGAGTTTGAATGGGTAATTTAGGGGAAGCCTGTGGTGTCTGTCTCAGGTGCAAGACTCCAGAGCTGTCTGGTCAGAGATACTGGCATTGCAATCACTGCTGTGCTCCCTCAGGGCACTAGGGCTGCATCTTGCCCTGCAGTGAGAAGTGGTGTGAGCTGGCAGGGGCTCTGGTGTGCAGCTGGTGTGTACAGGAGGGCTGCACTGATGGCAGGTTTTTATCAGGAGCCCCAAAAACACAGTGCTTCAGTGCCAGAAAGTTGCACTTTCTTTACAGATACACATGGGCCTTTTTTTCTCAGTGGCCACTCAGTTGGGAAAAATTCTGTTTCTTACTGAAAGCTCAGTGTCACTTGAAAATATCAAGAGTATGACAGACCTACTTTCTATTGGCTTCACAAAAGATTCTGGTATTCCCTGGTCCCTCCTGGACTTCACTGTGGGATCCATGATCTGATTTCAGGGAGGTGCTGAGACTGTTTTCACAGTGCCAGGTACCTCAGAGGAGATGGGGATGTGTTGCTGGTGTGCTAACTTTTTGCTCCCTTCCAAACCTCCCAAACAGAAGTGTCAGAGCAGCAGCTCCACTCTGTCCTCTCACAGGGCAGAGGAGAGGCCATCAAAATACTTTCATCCTCCAACCTAAGAAAGAAACTCTGCAGAAGATGTATCTGGTCACCCATGTCCCCATGTGTGCCTCTGCCAGTGCCATTCTGTACAGAATTACATGCAGACCTTTTGGCATATTCATGTCTACACCGTGGCTTTCCGAGGTTTATTGAGGCAGGAGGACACACATATTCTCTAAGCCCTTTCAGAAATATCTTCCTTCCTTTGAGAAAGGAAGATGCAGTGCCAAAGATGCAGAACCAAAGCTTCATGCAAGAACAATTATTAAACATTGTTAATTAGGATGTGTGAAGACAGTCCCTCTCCCCTTTTCCTTTGAAGCATGAAAGCCCAGAGGGAGCCTTTATTAAAGTCAACAAAGAAATCTCAAAGGGAAAAATTCCCTTCTTTAATGTGGTCACACACATCATCTCCCGCCTGGTGTGACCTGACATGTGAATGTGATTAGGGGCTGTGTCACATTGGGGCACAGGCTCACTGTGCCCCAAGCCACGGAGGGGAGAGAGGAGGGGAGGAGGGAAAGAGTCCATACAGCTGGTCTTACATCCAGCTGCTTGGATCCTGTTGCTGCTGGTGCCAGAAATGCAGCATCTGGAGCTTGCTTTTGATGGATCACGTATCTTTTGTTAACTACTTTTGATTTAGCATGTTCTCTTTCCAAAGCAACCTCTGATAAAAGCAAGTTGCAGGGTCCAGGCTAGCAGCTGGATAGTCTATCCTGGACTGTCCTGCCAGAGGGATGGATGTTGCATTATTCCTCAGATAAGTTTTGTTTGTGTGTTTGAAAACAAACTGGAGCCTCACAGCAACCTGATTCTGGTGGTGCTGGTGGGCTCAGGGAAGCCCATCAGAAATAGCAGAGATCCTGCTGTACTTTGGGAATTGGGGTAGAAAACCTCCAGGTTCAGCTTGGTTACGTAAGAAGCAGTCACACCATTACTTCCCACTCAAATTCCCAAATAGCATCCATTTGTAGGCATAAATACTTTGTCCTCTTTTATCCCAAATGTCAAAGACAGGATTTCAGAAGTGCTTCAAAATTTTAGCTTTCTTCCTAGAACCTTATAGGGAAAGGTGGGGTATGGTGAGCTCTGATCCATAGGATCAAAGATATTGGGGTCTTGCACTGGAGCTGTATTTGCTGCTGGATGCAGGTGATGAAGACAGGGCACAGTATGTTGCATTCTACTTTTATTGTATGAAAATATGAGATAAACAGGAGGAAAGATGCTCTTTCCCCTTCCCTGAGCTGCTCTGTGGGCTGGTGAGAGCAAGGTTTTGTGGCTTCTCAGGAATGCTTTGGTAATCATGGAGATGAAACAGGGCAGGGCCGGTACAAAACTCAGAGTGGAGAATCTGTAGCTTCAAGGACTCTTCAGGATCATCACTAGTTATTCTATCAGAAATGTTTTGCCAGAAGAAAACAATGCAAGATGTTCTGTTCTTGTCCTGCCCTGTGCCATTTCTTTGGTTTGGTCTGACCATATTTTATCTAGATAATCTTCAAAAATACCAAGATTTCCTCCTCCCCACATTGTTAATTTAGAAATGGGGCAGCATCCTCACTGAGCTCTTCTACAGCTGTTATCAACCACATCTCTCTTCATGTCCCAGAGCTAGACTGTGGCTTGGATTTTTCCGACCAAAATTCTCCCTCCCTTTTTTTTTTGGAAGAAAATAAATAATAATTTATAAAAAAAGTCAAATGAAAACAAAACAGTTTCCAAAGAGCAGCATCCAGACACTTCTTTCTGATACCCAGCTAGCTTGGCACATTCATCTAATCTTCTGCCCTGACTGCTGGGCTGGCTGGCCACATCTGAAATGAGGGGGAGCAGCCAGCAGTCAGAGCCTGGGTCCATGAGCAATGTTGGTGGCAAGGAGGCCTTGGCAGTGGGTTCCTCTCTCACAGCTGCCTCCTTCCCCTGCTGGAGGCTCCAATTGTTGGGCCATGGCACACGAGGCTCCCTCAAGCCCAGCAGAGCCCTACAGGAGCCAGCCCCGTGCTGTGAGCAGACAATGCAATTAGCTGGGTTTCACAATGTGCCATTTTGGGTGACCTTTCCAGGGAAAATAATTAGTGGGAGGCCATGTCTGCTGTTGATAATTGGCTTCATTAGATCTGAGGTTAATTTCAGAGATGAGCCCAGGAAGCAACAGAAGAGGCTCAGGGGAGGCTGCCCAGTTAATTACTTGTGAGAGATAAAAGTCCATAGGCTTTGTCCTTGCATGTGTGTTCAGGGGAATCCACAGGGCAGCCTGGGCCAACGGGGAGGCTGGGCCCTTCTCCTGCTGTCACAGTGATGGTGGGATCAAACAGAATGGGGAGTTTCCAACCCCTTGGTACTGGCTTGCCTGACTATTAGGGGATTTGAAACCCAGGGTCTGGGTTTGCAAGGACCCACATAGCTGCCTAGGCTGGAGTTGGAGGACAGGACTGGCTGCAGCACAGGCTCCCATTTCTCAGATCTTGAAGTGCAAAAGAGACATCCCCTATGAAGGCTTGTTCTTTATCATGGCACTGAGGGTCCAGAGGATGGGAGAAAGATAGGCAGGAGGGGAAGCACCCTGGGCAGCAGAGCCACAAACCTTCTCCATACTGCATTTGGTCTGGCACCACTGACAAAAATGCCACTTTCTGTTTGTCACCAGGGCTGTCCTTGCATTGCCCAGGGGGTTTATCCATAGGACCATGTCCCTGTCTACACAGGCAATTAGAGCCCAAACCTGAAACTACACAGGCTTTGACTTCCTTTCACCAAAGCTAAACTGACTCCCAGTGGCTTTGGTGGGGTTTGCCCAAACCAGGACCTGGGGAGAGGCACAGCCCCAGTGTGCTCCCCCAAAGCACCATCAGAGCAGAGACAGGTTTGTCAGGCAGGAAAGCAAAAAAAGGCTGGTACATAAGCACTTGGGAATACATTCCCACAGCAAGCAGTTGGGCAGGAAAGAAGTGACCAGGTCAGAGGAAAAGCATATAAACAACCCAGAGAGAGAATCTTCTTGGCTGCCAGTTTGTTTACTCTTGCAGAAGAGAGCATCGCCGGCCGCGTGCGTCCCTGGCTGGATACGACACAAAGTCCCTGTCCTTTGCAGAGATAACGAAGGGACAGGACTCCCAGAAGTCACGTCTGTGTTTCCTGCCCCAGTTTTGGCATAAGGAAGTGTTGTAGGTTGTACCCTAATAAAATGATCAAAGGGTCTTTTGTTTGCTTAGGTTTTCCTTTCCGTGGGCACACAGTTCCCTGGGAAAGCTTTCTGCAGTGTGGTGTGGACAGCAGAAAGGTGGGAAGTGTCTGGGATGTGTGTGACACAGACCCTGCCTCTGGGCCTGGATGAACCCATTCCTGAGTGTGGCTGGACTTGGGGAGACTTTGTGGATTAAGGTTAAAAAATGCATCATCTGATAAAGACCAGGGCTTTTAAGGGAGCCAACAGAACCAGAGGTGCCAGACCATCCCACTGGAAACTAAGCATTTTTATGCTCATGAGATTTTAGGAAAATCCAACTCAGAATTTCCTGGTTTAGGGGATACTCTTTTGACCCTTATTATCCTGAGTATTCAGATCAGCTCCTGGCACTCAACTCCTCCCTAGTCTGTCCTCTTCCAGCAGAAAGTGCATCCACCTAATGACGGAGAAGAAATTATGCCTTGATGATGGTAACATACTTTAAGATTATGTTGGATCATCCCAACTTCAAGTTTCTCATTTGTGTTTGGAGTCCAATTTCACCTTTATCAGTGATTGCAGCTAAGCTAATGTACATGATGTACTTCTGTGGACCCTCTGGTGTGCACATGTTGATGTGAGTGCATTAGTTCAGTTTAACACTCACTAGACTGTTCTTCCCATCGTGAAAAACATCACTACAATTCAGCATGTTTAGGAATAGCGAGGTCCAGCAAGATTTATTTGAGATGCCTGTGCTCAATATCCAATTGGTCTAAATCCATCTAGAACCATGGATCTTGAAGCAGCCACACTGATTTCCATGAGCTGGGTGTACCCTAGTAATCTGCAGCTCATTCTTCATAAAAGATATCAAAGCCATTAAAAAAATGTTGCTTTCTCTTCCATGCTGTAAGATCTCTTTTTTCTGCCCCCAAAGCTCTTATAGTGAGACATGTTCATCTGTTCACAAACTGGTTCTGGTTTTTGCAAGTGTGTTCCTGGTTAACATTTTCTCAGCAGTTGAGAGGATTTGCACCAAAGGTTTGGTCTCTCCAGTTGGGAAGGTGAGTGGCTGATGAGATCACATGCCATTGTTTCTGCTCCATGAATCAAAGCCTTAAAGCTCAGAGTTGAAGGTCCAAGAAAAAGAAACTAATAAGTAACAGGCTTCTAAGAGTGATCTTTGGAGAATTAAATGTTTGGTCAAAATTAAGGAGGTCTTGTGAAACATTTTCACAAGTACCTGAATGTTTATTAAGGATCATCTCAGGCTGTGAAGAGAGAGAAGCTACCCCAGCACTTTAGTGATGCTCTTTATGTATCTTTTAAGTTTTTCTACTGGCATTAGTGCAAGAATTGGTTCATTTGTAATTACTACTTTGAGCACAGTCTTTTGTTCTAAATCACCCATTTCTTTTCTCCCTTAGAATCACGTCTCTAACTTTATAACCTCTCCACACAGATACAGCCTTAAATCAACGTTTGGCTTCAGGCTAGTGATATTTCTTTACCAGAAAAATATCTGGCAGCAACTCCCCAGTGGATTTGAGAATTAGGCTGTATTAAAAATAAGGTTACACTTGGTCATTTCTCCTATATTGTCTTTGAGCAAACATAATGCTCGCCACTCCTTTATCAATTATCATTTATGGATTTCCATAGTTCCAAAGGAGGCACACGTTGCAAAGGCAGATTACCCAGAATAAATCATACAGTGAGGGTTGCAGTGTTACAGGCATCTGGCTTTGGGAAGATTTGATCCTGAAATGAGGTTTGATGATGAAGGTTCAATGATCATTTGGAAATGATGGGAATGCCCTCCTTTTATCTGGAGAACTGGGAGGCTCCTCTGGCATACAGGAGAACTTTATTTGCCCTTTTGGTGCAACACTTCCCTCACTTGCTTGTTTCCCTCACTTTCCCCTTTCCCTTCTGTCATGGTTTAGTCAGCAACCAAGCCTCACACAAGGTGTTTGCTTGGTCCTCTCTGGTGGGATGGGGAACAGAATCAGAAGGGTGAAAGGCAGAAAACTGGTGCTGAGATAAAGACAGTGGTGGCCATGGAATCAGTGACATCATCCAAGGGCTGTTTTAGGGCAGAATTGCTGGTTTCTTGGGTCATGGACACTGTTGGGTGCAGGGGGTTTGGAGTGAGCACATGAGACCCTCACCAGCCCCTGATCTGTTTTCTCCAGCTGCATTCAGACCTGTTATGCCACCACAAACCCCATCCCACTAAAATGCCCTTCGTGTGTGTTAATTTTTGTTTCTGAGCAGAAGCAGGAAACCAGCCAATGTGTGAAAAGAGGGGATAATGGCATGACCTGTCTAAGTTTGAACCAAGGCCTGATTTGCAGTTTTGGATCAGCTCCATTTTTTCTCTAATCAACTGAGCAAACAGGTTTTGGGTAAAGCACAACCTGTGTTTGCTGGGTAACACCAGTGAACAGAGAGCTCTGGAGCAGAGCAGAGCTGGCAGCTGCTGAGGGTGAGCTCACCTTCGCTGTGGGATTTTATTGTGCTTGGATGTGGCCTCAGAGAACCACCACAGTGCAAACACTCGCCAGGAGTAAACATCTGGAGGCCAGAGCTGTTGCTTGGTCTGTGTGTGCAGTATCTCACACAGAGAGATCTCAATCCAGGCAAGAGGTGTGTAGCAAATAATAACAAAAAGAAGCAAAGCATTTTTTGGCAAACACAGCTCATTAGCCCATCGTTCTTCTGCTCCCTGGAGATGACCTAACAGAGTTGTCTTCAATCCAGTGATTTTGTAAGAATGTAAATATTGTTTTAGTCATCTTTAAAATCACTTGTTTAAGTGTCAAGAATGGCATTAGTGTGAGAGAGACTATTCTTTCAATTACATTTCCTCTTTCCTTTTTCTGTCTCATAAATTTTAGAGCCACCTGTGTAGATTATTTCTCAGTACCTTTTTGTCAGCAGGTAATCTTGTCACTAGTGCTGGGAGGAGTTGTTTTCTTTTTCCCTTTTAAGTGATTTTTAATGTCACTTTCTTTCTTCAAGCTCTGAGATGGAAGGTTGTGTAACCTTGTCATAACTCCAGAGCTCTGCACTTTCCTCACCCAGTCTGACAGACATGGTTGAGTAGTTTGCACCTGGCCCTGAGGGTCAGGGCACCTCGACCTATTTTAGGTCTTTCCTGTATTTACTGTGTGACCCTGAATGAGTCACACTCTGAAAAATGTGACTGGAAATTGCAGTAATGAGAATTTCTTAATCCTTGGCTTGACTGTGCAGTGAGCTGGGTTACCTACCCCACTGTTCTTGGGGAGAACTCTCAAATCTCATACCTTGGACTGACACTGGTGCCTGGTGTCCTGAGATTAGCACAGGGGATGGATGCTGCTATGCAAAGAACAGCTGCTTGCCAGGGACCCTGTGTCACCAGGGCTGTCCCTCCTTCACTGCCTGCCAGTGGGCTTTGAGTGGTATTAAGAAAGCCCAAATCCTTAAAAAAACATGTAGTGAAACTTGCACAAGGTTTTATGGAAGCCTCAAGTGCTCCACCTGAGAGCTTCAGATGGTGGCATAGGCTTTCCACAGCTGTTTTCCTCATCAGCTGCTGAAGGTTGTGAGCAAATGGATGTCCAGGGCCTTCCTCACAGGCAACTTCATTTTCTGCCATAGTCACCTGGTAAGGTGCCTGCCAGGCCAGGATGCACACAGTGACCATGGCAGTAAAAGGCACTCATTTGAAGAAGTACCTGGAACTTTTAAGTGTATTACAGGAGATGCAGATGAAACAGGATGTTGAAGGCCCCCAGGATCAGTCATTTATAAAACACATGGAAAAGTTGTCTTCATTTCATGAAAGGTCTGCTTTCACAATATGGCCTGTGGTTATTTAGCAAGTCAGCAGAATTGCACACTCTTGTCTCCTTTGTGGACACTAAACATAGGAACAATCTATACAAGTGGTTTGTTTCCATTGTCCTGCCACTGCTCATTCCCAGGTACTGGTGCACAGAGGCACTCAGACAAAACAACTGAAGTCCATCTAATCTCTGGTTAAAGCTCTGTAAAACACTCAGCTTTTCAGAGGTGTTGGAAGCTGAGTAATTTTCACACCTCCCTGCAAAGCAGCAGTGCTTCCTGCAGCCCCGCTTCAGCTCAGGGGTCTCCTCCAGCTCAGGCTGTAATGAGGTGAGGGAGAGCCATTTAATGGAAGGATGGAAGAAACTGCTGCTTTCCAGCTGTAGACTCGAGTACACTGGGGTCCCTGGGTGCTAAGCAAGGAGTCTTCCTCACCTCTGTCACGTGCCTGATCAAGGCAAGGAGGGAGCCCTTGGAGAAGGGAGAAGGGGTGAAACTGGAGGAGCACTGCCCACTCCTGCTCGTTGCATTTCTCATTAGCAGGAACCAGGGGTCTGAGAGTCTCAATCCTGTCTGAGTTTGCAAGAAACACTTGAGGAGGGCTTGTTTGTATTTCATAAAATCCAGGAACAACAACAACAAAATGAAACAGTGCCCAGTCAGCCCAAGAAGTGAGCAGATTAAAATAAACCAGTAAAGCATGGGCTAGACACCAGCAAGCATGGAGCACATGGAGGGGATGTGTGGGACCCAGGATGGTGGCAGAGCTATGTGGAGAGCCAGGGGAAGTTTTGCAAGGCTTCTGGGGAAGAAGTGTCCACTTTGAGGGCTTCAGAAGTGCTGGAGACTTTTCCCCTCTATCACAAGAACTGTGAGGGGTAGTGAAAGAGGAGGAGATAACTCTGTTTCTTCTGGCAGGGCAGTCTGAAGCTGGGGGATAAAGCACAAGGACTGTTTTGTCTGTGCCTTCACACTTTTTCCTTATTGTGTCTCCCAGTGTCTCTTGCCACGGGTCTCTTCATCATTTTGGAGGGGGAGGAGCAGGGACTGTTCCCTGGCTCTGGTGGAAGTAGGGCAAGGCAGGTGCCAGCCTAGAAGTGCCTGTCCTGAACACCTTTCTTCCTCTTCCTTTGGGCAGATAGTCCCAACACCAAAGGTTGGACACCTCAGGACAGGAGACATTCTTTGGTGGGTTGATGTTGGAATCTTTGCCTGTCCTCTCCCATCCCTCCCTTTAATCTTGCCCTTCCTTTCCCACTGTGGGAGATCTCAGCACCATCATATTCAGCCCCATTCCTCTACACACCACTTTCTCAGTGGGATTTATTCACTTCCCTGCTTGGCTCCAATGTCCTTGCTGCAGCACTCTCCCAGTTCATGCCCTGCAGTTTGATTTCTCCCTGGATCCATCAGCAGGACCTGCCCTGCACAGTCCTCTGGAACAGCATTTGCAGGGCAGCTGTTTCGGTGGAAGTGGAGAGTTCTAGGTGAAAACCAAGATGTAGGATAATTGTCACTTCTCCCAGTCAGGGCAGCAGACAGGTAAATCCCCACCCTGCCATGGAAGTGGGTGTTTGTCCCCTTGGGTGCAAGATGTGCAGCCCTAGAAGGGATGTTGCCATTAAGGATGCACAGAAGATAAAGGACACAGAACTGTTCCCTCTGTCTCCTTCTGAGAGCCCTGAAGAGGGATGGGGGTCAGGTTTTCATGGGTATCCAGAAGGATCCTTCCTGCCTGAGTTCAGCCTTTGCAGTAGAGATGGGTCAGTGCATGGCCTGTGCTCCCATGGCCCTTCATAAAGTCACCCAGAGCACACCAAACATCTCAACAACACCAAATAACCAGGAATTCCAAAACTTCCCCCATCTCCCCACTGCTCTGCTGTGTGATGCTTGTTGCTGATGCCATTTTGGGGACATGCTGGATCTTTGAAAATACCGTGACCTTGTGCAATCCCAAGCATTCTGATAGGATATTTGCTGCTTGACTTTCTGCTTTAACATTGTGTTTCCTGGGAGAAAGAGCCATGAGATCAGGCTGTGATGGCAAAGAATGGTTCTTTCTAAAGAATGCTAGTTTCCTTGGGAAAAGAGACAGGACCACTCTCCATGTACAAACCATCTTTTCAGACACATTAGGAGGAATGGCTGTCAAATGGATGGAGTAAGCTGGGGATACACAGTCAGTGCAATTAGTTGGTGTATGACTGGAGGGAATTAGTTAATTCAAGCTTAGATTCTGTCCTCTCAGAAGAAAGTAAATGAGGAGATGTGCCATTAGAGGAGATGAGTTGTCTTAATCACTGATTTGACATTCCTGTTCTTTCTGTTGGACACCTTTTATCAGGAGAGATTTGGGTCTGGCTGAGGGTGCCAAACAGGCACTGTGTTAGTCCTGAAGGAAAAGTCTTGGCATGTTAGGTCATGGCTCAGAAACTTCTCAGCAAAACTACACTGGTGTAATGAAATCCTGGGATTTGGGGCAGCCTCAGCATGTGGATGCATTGCTTACTGAGGAGTAGGAGAGATGCTACATGATTTTACTGCTCTAACCCGGTGGTATCATTGAGAGGGGACACTTGTGACGGAACATTTACGGAGGTGGACATGCCAGTGGGCGTATTGTGACTTAGATCACAGTATCTGCTGAAGGCACTGCATATTTTCGTCCCCTGTGTATATATATATTTAAGTAGGCAGCAGTTCTGTGGCGTTGCTCACATCAGCCCACCAGCCCTCCCTACCTCATGGATCAAAGAGTGTGACAAGTTCAGCTCTTGGGGGATATGCCATTGGGGTCTCGGCCCATTGTCCACCTGTAGGGTTGGGGTGGTCATGGGGAGCCCATCTCCGAGGATTTCAGCCATCCCCATGGACCCCTGGCTCAGCAGGGAAGGGCTGCTCCTCTCTGAACTGTAAACCAAGCCCCAGCTCTGGCAGATCCATGGCACTATGCTTCTGGCTAAACTCACAGTGGCACAGATTTTCACCTGAGGAGAAATCCTGCATGTAAAAGTCGTAAGTAGAGAAGCCACATTCCACTGGACGGGGGGCCAACGTCAGAGCAGTTTTAATCCACTCATACAGAGAACAGCAGGGATTTTCCTGGTCCCTTTCTGTAGTCCAATAGCTCAAAATAGACGTGTAGCTCCACTACCACTTTTATTAGGAAAGGGGGTATTATTTGGAGGGGCCAGGAGCAAGGTGTGAGAGGCAATTACACACCCCGAGCTTGGAGCCCAGTTGTGACTTTTATGATCTCATTTCCTCATCCACACACAAACGCTTGGCCAAAGCCCAATCTCTGCAAATGAGCTTTGGTCACCACTGGTTTTAATTACCAGAAACAGTCCTGTGCAGTGTTCCCAATAAGTTAATGACAAAGTATCAGTCTCAGTCTCTGGCAGTTTTCTCTTCTTCATCCTGCCAGAGGGCTTTTTCTGAGCCCCAAACCAGCCCCTTGATCTCCGCTTCCAGGAAACCTTTGTAAAATTCAGACCAGATTCTTGAGCAAGAACCAAATGTTTCAGCCAGAAAGATTTCTTTTCTCCTTTTTTTTTTTTTTCCTCTCATTTTATTTTTGGGAAGGGTGAATGGAGGATGATTAAATCTGAACCGAATCTGAGCAGATGATATTTTCAATGGCACGTTTAGCATTTCTCTGAGAAGGCTCCAATGGGCACGGCGCTGCTGTTGTTTTCTTAAAAACGTCAGTCAGGCCAATGTGTTTAAACAGGTTCGGCTGTTACCTTCTTTCCTCATGTTTCACAAGTACAACCAGTGAGTCATGTGCAATATTATTTATTTGTATTCCAGCACAGCAGTGATGGACGGGCTCTTGTGGGAGGCACTGCAGAAAGCCCAGCGAGGGAAGGGCTTTGCTTTTAAAGAGGAACCCAGCAGAACACCCAAAGTGCTGACTAAAATTGCCAACCCCCATCCAAGCATGTGCCTCCCATGGCATGTGCCCCTGCACAGAGCTGCTGTGACTCCCTGTGGGGCACCATGGCCTTGTTGGCCATGCCAAAGAGGTGGCTGAGGTTCTCTGATCCTCGACTACCTGGTGCTGCTCAGTGACCACCTGCAGTGGAGCCACAGCCCAGCCACTGCTCTGAGCTCTGCTGGGGTGCCCCATGAGGGTCACACACACAGGGGCTCCCGTCCTGAGCGTGCAGTTGGGTGAGTGAAAGAAGCCTGATGTACCTGGAGGTCTGTGCCTTCATTTGAGAAGTTCCCCAGTGTATGGCACTGAGCTAAGGCAGCCTTGCATCATCCATCCATCATCCATCCATCATCAATCCATCCATCATCCATCCATCCATCCATCATCCATCCATCCATCATCAATCCATCCATCATCAATCCATCCATCATCCATCCATCCATCTATCCATCCATCATCCATCCATCCATCCATCTATCCATCCATCATC
>VZTT01002820.1:3379-19895 GCA_013400855.1 Buphagus erythrorhynchus
TTTAGAGTCACTGATGAGCTGACTGGGAAAATGAAACACTTGAGTTTAATTACCAGTCAAAATTACAGCTTTCTAAACAGGTACTTCATCTCATACCCTTTTTCTAATTGTCTCTTCTTATGATATAATATGTAGCTATATCTGCTGCCTTTCACATTGTTAACATCTTACTACTGCTTGCAAGCCAAAAAGAATATAAGATGATTGTAAGATGACTTAAGTGTGTCTTTAGAGTGCACTAAAGAGCACAGTTTAATCTCTCACAGATGCTTACTTATTTTCCCATGACCGGTGCAGAAATGAAAAAAGGAAATTGCCAAAAAATAACACACTATCATTAAAACTTTTAGGTATTTTCAAACAAAAGTTTATAAAATACAGTGCAAATGAGACAACAGATACAAACTGATGTATATTATTAATGTCAGTGATACACTACCATGACTGCTGAAAGCAGAACTTGAAGCCAGATTCCCAGTGGAGAGACCATACCCTCAAGGACCCAAGCTCTGCTCCAGTGTGAGCATCTTCAAGGTAGGGCCACTTATAACAAAACACATATCAACACTGGCAGCCTCAAAAAGACTAAAAATGTCAAGAAGCAATATTTTAATTGCTGCTGGGTTTGTAAAATCAGATTCTGTTCCTGAAAAAGAATAGCTTTTGTCTTCCTCACTGGCTTGCCCATTTATTTACATATATTTTATTCTTTCTGCTTATTCTGGATAATTAAATGGAGTTGCATCTGATTAATTAGCCGAACTAATAATTCTTCATATTTGACCTCCATCTTCTATGCTGCCACTGTCATATTCTCTGGTGTGATCTTTGCTGCATTATTCTCTGTCATAGGTGATGGGAGAGATTAATTCAGTGTAGATGAAAAGGTGAAAATCAAATTTAGGAATTGACTACATCACAAGTCCAGCTCAAAATGCAATATTTGGTCCATTCCAAGTCAGAAAATGTTTATTTCTATGATCCATACCTTATAAATCATTAATTCTCATATGTATCTAAACATACTTCAAGAGTCTTTACTAGCAATTTTATTTTTTAAAGTTATGAATTACAATCACTGCAGCTAAGCAAGCTGTAAATGGGATTGAGGTGCCATAAAGCTAATAACTGCATATATTTAAAGATGATCAATATTTTCTTTTTCAGTATGGATACAATTTATTCTTATTAATTACAGATGTGAATTAATGAGACAAATACTGTGACTTGAAATCATGTTATATTTCCATTTGTATTATGTGTTGCCTAGTGAGAGTGACAGAGAGAAGATGTTAGACCAGACAAGTATCAGTCAAACCATTTGATTATGCACAGTTTACTGAGTTCTAACAAATGCATGCATAATTTAAAACCAAAGATCTTCAGTACTGTTGCTGTCCATCTAACTATAAACAACACTCATTTCAAATTATTGTAATAAGAAAAATCTGATGCTCAGGTGTTTGCTTAGGTGTCACTGACTACACATCACTTTTCTCTCCAACCAGAAAATTTTCTGTGCTTTGATTCATTTAGAATTCTCTGTCTCCTCCACAAAAAAAAAGTCACTAACACAAATCCACCAAAGACAAAAATGTCTCTCCACATACTGTCTATAAATGACCACATTTGTTATTTTCTACTTCTGCTTAATAGATGTGGCCACAAAAACACACCTAAACAAAATTTGTCTCAGTTATCTGTTGGGTTTTACTTTTGTTGGTTTTGGGGCAATACAAAAAAAACCCACAAAATGACAATCCAAAAAAAAGGACAAAAAATTTGCTGTAATCAGCTGTAGGGATAAGCCAAGGGAAAAGTAACAAATGCATACACACACACACACTTACATCCTTTCTCTCCATGTTTCTGGGATGTTTATTCTTTTTATTTTGATGGTTTGAGATTATCAGGGGTTTATTTCAGTTTTGTTTGGTTTGGCTTTGGGTGTTTGTTTTTTTTTCTGTGTCTCATGCACAAGACATTTCTTAAAGTTTTTCACATATAAAATTTGGTTTCTCGTAGTTATTTATTTGATTTTCTAGATTTGAGACTTGGTACATGTGTTTCAACTGAGCAGATGTTTAGAATAGGTAATTTCTCATGATGAATCAGGGATGTTCTGGGTAGTTTTGTTTATCATCCCTTCCTGCCTCCCTGGTCTCCCTTTTGGTCTTTATTACCTTATGCTTTCAAATTTCTGAAGTTTTATATGTCCTGACTACTAATATTTTTGAATGCAAAAGTAACTTTTTCATTGGAATTTATATAATTTATTTTTAGAAGGTGGAAGAAATAACATTGTCCTAGTCATAAAGAGGGATAATAAAATCTTAAAAATACAGGGATTCAAATTAGGATGACAAGAAGAAGCACATTACATATGAATGTATTGAATTAAACAGAATCCTCTGAAACATAAGGTCACAGCATATAATACATCTTATAAAATATTTTGCACAAGGAATGGATTATGTGTCTATCCTTCAAGATCTTCATAGATTTCAGATACAGCAGTGAAGACTTTAGGAGTGAAAGCACTGGAGAGAAAACTGCTTAAGATTTTGATCAGGAGTAATTAATGAACAGAACAAAATAAATCTCTTAGGTCATCAAATTTAATTCTCTCATGTTGTCAGCAAATAGAGACAGCAGCCATAATGCAGCACCCTTTCCTTAGGATGTGCAACACCTGTACCTTCAGGTTAAGATTAATAGTTTCACTAAACAACAGACATTCAAGAATTTGCAGTAACTGTTAACTAAGAGATGGAAATGAAAGAACTGGAAATGTGTTTGTTATGTGTTTCCACTCATATTTAAAAAAATAGTTGTCTCAATAGATCATTATTGATCCTTGCAAAATGGCATATTCCTCCTTCAGAAGGCAAGATTTTTATACGACGTTTAGAAAGCAAAATTTCCAAATCAGCATCTCCACTTTTCCCACTTCCATTACACCTACAATGAATTAGTACTAATTAAGAATAGGTTAAAAATTTTTAAAAAACAGTTCTGGTCATTGCAGACACAGAAAGCAGAGAATTTTGTCATCCATCTTTGTATTAAGATGCAACAAGGACAACTGTTAGGCAAGCTAGGATTAGATAGTTCACATCAAACAAATTGTGAGGATTTTGATCTGCCTCAGGCATTTTCGTGTTTGCTTAAAACCCTGTGTTAGTTTTCTTAGTCATAAACTATGCCAGACAAAAATTCAGCCTTTCATATGTTAAAAAGTATAAAGTATGTTTTTTCTTGTTTTCCCAACTTAACAAGGGAAAACACGGTAGCACCAATTTTGTCATTATTATTTTTACTGTGTTAGCTAGGCAGGATGACTGCCACATTTCTGTTGGCAGTGCATAAGCACTGGGACAGCATATTCCCTACCCTTCAACATCAAAAGTCACAAGTCCCTAAGTGGGAATCAGATCCAGCAGCTTCCCATACCACCAGAATTTCAAGTCTGAGGTAAGAGATTCTTTGGCAAAGCTTAGACCTAAAAAACTCTCCTTTGCCTCCTGTTTTAGGGAAGGAAAATTCTCACCTGCTCCAATGCATTTCTGACCTAACTCATTCCCTGCATGGCTCACAGAGGGATGCATTTTCTTTATCACAGCCTACTTCATTTGAATGTGCTCTTGGTGTGCTAATATGCCATTGCCATTAATTATAAATTGGGTGGAGTGAATGTGCTGGTTTTGACTTAGGTAGAGTTAATTTTCTTCCCAGTGGCTGGTAAGGAGCTGTGTTTTGAATTTGTGCTGAGCACAGGGTTGAGAATACAGAGATGTTTTTGTTATTGCTGAGCAGAGCTTACACAGAGCCAAGAGTTTTCTGCTTTTCCTTCTGCCACGCTGGTGAGGAGGCTGGGAGGGCATGGGAGGCTGNCCCAAACTGACCACAGGGATACCCCACACGACATGGTGCCATGCTCAGTAAATAAAGCTGAGGGAAGAAGGAGCAAGAGGAGGATGTTTGGACTGATGGGGTTTGTCCCCCCAGGTCACCATTACCTGTGATGGAGCCCTGCTCCCCTGGGATGGCTGAACACCTGCCCAGCCATGGGAAGCACTGAATTATGTTCTTGTTTTGCTTTGCTTGCACATGCAGCTTTTGCTTTCCTTATTAAACTGTCTTTATCTCAACCCATGTGTTTTCCAGCTTTTACACTTCTGCTTCTTTCCCCAGTCTCTCTGGTGGAGTGAGGCAGCAGCTGCCTAGGGCTTGGCTGCTGGCTGAGGTTAAACCATGGCAGTGAGTCAGCAGCTTTCCTGTCCTTTTTACAGCTCAGATCCTGCCCTGCAGAGGCAGCTATTGAGCCATCAAAGGCAGGAAGATGTTAGGAGACCTGTAATGCCCCATAACTTTGATATGCAGCTCACCCAGACACCTCATTCAGGCAATAAATATTTTAGAAGGGCAGCAGACAGATAAGTGAGTAAGTGAATTAATTCATGCGTTCTTATTTATGAAATGCTTGCTCCCAGATTCTGTTAAAATTTTACGTGTTGGAGAAATGGAAATTTACTTTCATGAAATGACCATCAGCTTCTCTCTGCTGCAGAGCTGGCACTGCAAGCAGCCCACAGGAGAGGGCACAACCTCCTTTTGATGATCAAAAACCCTGACAAAGTTGTGCCAGTCTCATCATACCATTTCTGGGAGCAGATATGCCTATCATTTAAGAACAAAAAAAGTAATTTATTCCATTTATGGCTCGTTTTCCTTGAACTTTAATTAACTTATCGAGGGTCAGAAATCCTGTTTATGCTTCAAACAAAGCTGCTTTTCCCCTTTGAGATACTTGGTCTCTTTCAGCTTGTTCCCTGATAAAAATATGGTTGTGTTGAGGCCACTCTGATATGAAATTCTTTCTTCTTTCTCTGTCCATCTGAGACTTCTGTTACTTGGAATATATATGTATTTTCTGCAAAATATTTATCTATCACTTCATGATTTGTTTTGATCTGTTATAGAAACTGAAAATATTTCCATTTTTCAATATATTTACCAGTGAGACCTAATAAAAGATCCCTAATAGAAGCCAAAATAATGCATTTTACACCATTCTGTTGCATTAACTGAGGAGATCAGGCTGACTAGGAGAAGCCTTCCCCTGCCCCTAAAGCAGCAGGTGTGCCTGCTCCATGCAATCCAGGAATGCAGTGTCACTTCCCAACAGGAGGAGGTACCAGTGTGACACAGCTGTGTAGGGATGGCAGCTCTTGTCCTGAACGTGTTATGGGCATGCTAGCAGTTTGCATTTGAGGTCTTCAACCCTGAATGCAGTTTCTAAAGCTGATGCCAGTTCTTGGGCTAGTCCAGATCTGTTCATGCTCTAACATGAGCACTTTTGCTCTGAGAAATGTCCTTCCTTCCAGCCAAGGCTGTTTGAGTGAGTGAGGAGTGATAATACCACAAGTGACATCTCTGAACTTTTGTCTGATAGTGGTAGGCTGGCCCTGGCTGGATTCCAGGTGCCCACCAAAATCTCTCTGTCACTCCCCACCTCAGCTGGACAGGAAAGAGAAAATATAACAAAAGGCTCTTGGGTTGAGTTGAGGATGGGGACATCCCTCACCAGTTACCATCATGGGCAAAACAGGCTTGGCTTAGAGAAATTAACTTATCAACAATAAAATTAGAGTAGAGGAAGTAGAAATAAAGTCAAACTGTATAACACATTCCCTCCTTCTTCCCAGGCTCAACTTCACTCCAGATTTCTCTGTCTCCTCCTTGCAGCAGTGCAGGGGGACTGCAAATGGGGGCTGTGGTCAGTTCATCACATGTTTCTGACACCTTCCCCCTCAGGGATGGATTCCTCACTCCTCATTCTGCTCTCTAGCATTGTTCAGAGCATGTTTAGCCTGTTACCTCTCCCAGTTGCTATCCTTATCTCAAATTCCTCATGCCCATGTTGGGCACCAAAAGGACTGTGGTGTGTTGACCTTGGTTGAACATCAGGTGCCCACCAAGCTCTTACTTTCCCTATCAGCCAGACAGTAGGGGAACAAAATAAGATGGTAAAAGCTTGTGTGTCAAAGCAGCTAAAAAGACAAAAGCAAAGACATATGTGGAAGCAAAGAAAACCAGAAGATTTGTTCTTTACTCCCTATCAGCAGGTGATGTCCAGGCTTTTAACATTTTACAGCAGCATTATGTTTAAGTAGAAACAGATGCATTATTTCTGTGAGCATAAGTCTCAAATTAGAATTTTCTCAACAAGACATCTGGTCCTACAATGTATAGGATTTAAAGTCCATGACATATCTTTTGTAGCAAAGCTTCATAATAGAAATAATTCTGAACAAAGATCCTGGAGCTGAAAAAGCCTAATTCTGAGAATATTAGGATTTAGGTTTTGACCACAGTCTCCAAGTGGCTATTTCAACTTTACTTTTGGTAAAGGAGTTGACAAACTTCATAATAATTATTAGTTTTCAGTCCTTATTATTTTCTTCCTAGTAAGCCAGTAACACTGAGAAAGGCTGGTTCATTTTAGCCATCAGTCCTTGGTCAGTCAGAACTTTTTATACATTGTCTGCAGCTTTTATTCTTCTTAGATTCAAGAAGATTCTTTCAATTCCCAGCATGGGCAACAAACCCATGTCTTTATATCTGAATTCTGTAGTTGAGAATTTCTTTTTCTGAACTCATTCAGAAACTGTTATAGTGATACAGTGAATGTTTATGATATTTCCTTCATCATGCTCAAGGTGTTTGTTTCATATCCCATGGGGTATAAACCAACATTGTAATTTAAGAAAAAAATAGCATCTGAGATTAAAATCTGGCAGCAGGAAAAGAAGAAAGTATTGCATATTTGTAAAGCTTAGGTGGGACAGGGATCTTTACTTCAGTGATATGTAAAGCCCTCAGCTGGACCTATATTTTAAGAGAGAATAAATGAAAGAATTCTTAGCCAGATGAAATTATTTGATTTAATTTTAAAAGCAGAGCCTTGGATTTATAGCTACTATGATCAACAGAGAAGAAAACTGCCTGTTTTATTGAATAAGTTCTTACTCCTTTTAGCAATATATTGTGTATATTTAAGTCAGATAGGCACTATCCTGAGTTGACTGAATCTGGGGACAAGAAATATTCTACATCAAGAGCTGAGCTCTTGAGCTTCCCCTTCTCCTACTCTATCTTTGTAAGTCTCCACTAGAAATAGTAACAATCTCATCACACATTTTGCATAAAATAAACAAATAAATAAATAATGCAGATTCCAAATTTATAATACATAGGTACTCCAGAAAACTTGCATGTCAGCTGAATTTCAGTGAAAACTCTCTATACTTTTCAAATAAATCTTTGGAAAAAAGCTCTGCTTCCCTTTTACCGTAATATTGCGAAGAAAAATAAGCAAGACATTGTAAAGTGCCAAAAAAGAGAGATGTGACCTAGGAGCATATTAAAGGCAACAAATAAATTGTTGTGAATTCACAGTAATATTTCATTTCAAACAACTTTCCATTCTTGAGTGCTAGAAATGACCCACTGTTGAAAAGCAATGTGATTTGTGACAGTGGTGGTGCGAGAGTTCAGTGCAGGAATCTGTAAACACACTTTGGTTCTATTTCAGTAATTGCTGAAGCAGGCATAAAAGACCATTGTTAAATATTCAGATTTTAGTATTTTTTTTTTTATGTTTCTTAAATCCATATTTAAGCAGGACACAAACCCCCCCTTACTTTTCATCCTCATATTGAACTCCTCATAAATGGCACAACACTTCAGGACAAAATGATGTTGACAACTAAATCTTCCCAAAAGTAAACATGTTGCAATTTATTCAGGGATACAGACATGTCTCACCTTGTCAGCTTTCAGACTGTTGAGCTGAGAAAAATAGGTGCAACTTTCCATTAAAGGTCTGCTTTAAGCCTGGTAGTTAAGAACATAAAAATGGTACCTTAAAGATGATTCCCAAATTCTAACTGTGAACCACTTAGAGCATTGATTTTCTAAAGTGCTGAGCACTCTGCAGTTCAGGACAAGGTGGTGTCTGTGTGTCCAGCTTTAGGTGCTCTTATATGGGTGCTTTGGGTATTCATGCTACACGTAAAGATGCTTAAATAGACTTTCCTAAAACTGTTCTACAGGGACTTGTGGCCTAAACACTGGCTTTACCTAGATTTCAATGTGTCAGATGGTGTGGTCTGCTAAAAAGCCCTGTTAAAAATTTTCAGATGTGAATTCTGGGAGTCTAATCAAGATGAAAACATGTGTTAGAAGCATAATGGAAAACGACTGCAATTTGTTTCTCTTGTTTACCTTATGATCTTGAGCCTTGACTTGATATTCAGAGCAGACCAAGCTGTTTATATGCACTTGTTCTAAGTTGAAATAGCTCTATACTGTGCTTGGTTGGTTGCACAAGGTTGTACAAATATATTCCCAGGCATTTTATTAAAGAGCTTTCAGAGACAGCCAACTCCAGACACTAGATAGTACAGGATGGGATGGTTATTCATGACAAGAAATGACTGGCTGAAGGAAGCTTGGGAGTGTTCTGTGAATGCTGGAAAAGAGCAGCAGAAAAAGAAGGACTGATTTAGCTGGGGATGAGACTATGATAGGAAGATAAGTCAAGTCAAGAGAAGAAGAAATAAAGGAAAAAGAAGAAGTAAAGTACTTGCAGACGAAAATAAACTAGAAATGGAGATGTCAGTGCAATTGCAAAGGGTTTTGTCATTAATAATTAATAGTTTTACCATGATTGAAAGGAGAAAAACAGTCAATAAAGGTATTGAGAATGAGCAACATGAGCAGACCAAGAGATAGGAGAGGAAATTTTCTTTGGTGAGGGCACTCAAATTAAAATGGAAAAGAGAAGCAGGCAGTGAGGGTACAGAATTTCAGGAAATTAAATCCATCTATGTTCAGCTCATATACATATGTGAATTTCAGCAATGTAGTGCTTTGGAACCGGTGGGTCCCAGATACATTAAATGGGAAAAATTTGCATATTCTAAGTGTCTGAGTATATTTTTGTTTTAAAAACACATTTAAAAACATAACATAAGTGTGTCTGTACCTCACTGGAAGGCACATTTACAGTATAAAATTAAATTTCTTCCAAGAATCCTGAATCAAGGACACACTTCAGTTTGTCATCTTGAAATCTAGCCCTCATTACCTTAATGGATTTAATTTAGACCCTTAATCACACATAATCCTGTCCATTGCTGCAATTCCTCAGTTGCAGAAGGAAGACAGGCAGCTGGCAGCCTGCTCCCAGAACCACTGGCCACAACAGGCTGCTTTGGCTGGGGCTGAGTTTCTTTGCTGGCAGGTCAGGGGGACAGGGCCACCTGCCACAAGTCCTGATATTCAGCCAGGATGAGCACAAGGTAGCTACACTCTGTTTGGTGGCCTGGTACCTCATTTTTCCATCTGTTCACTCTGACTGAATCAGGGAAGGTCTGCAAGAGTTGCAGTGTTTATGTGCAGGAGGCAGTGCTGCTGCTGCTGCTGCTGCTGCTGCTGCTGCTGCTGCTGAGCCTTGTGCTCCTGTTTGCCAGCTGAGCGAGTTCCAGGTGACTGCTGCTGCTCTTTACACCCCACATACCTGCAGCCTTGTCTTGATACCACAGTGAGACTTCCCACAAAGGAAAAAGGCATCAAAGAAGGAGCTTAATTAGGCAAAGAATTCTGTCCCTAAACATTGAAGCAAGTGCCATAATGAAAGCCAGTCTAACGAGGCAGGTAAGATGGACTTTGACACAGTGATCATGTCACGCAGGTAAAATTAATTTGCTTTCCTTGATAAAGTGCAAAATATATTTTTAAATAACAAAAGTCTTAGCTCAATGGACGTCTTCACAGGCATAGATAAAAAGTTTCTTCTTTTCTTTTTATCACTTTATAAAAGATTCTTTCCTGTGCTCTGAGAAAACAGTCCACAGGTGAAAGGAAGATTGTCATTGACTCATGAGCATGAGTCACCTGGAAAAAGACTTGGCTGTTAGTGCTGGTGTACAGATCTTTCTCTTGAGCTGTCTGTATAAGACATCTCTGTGAAATTCTAACATGTAACTTAGCAATATTTTTTTAATTCAGAGAATCTTTTCCATCAAAGAAATATCTCAGTTCCCCTACGATGAATGTTATTATTCAAGTACTCAAAAACAAATTCACTGAATCATGTGAGTATGTCATTATTTATTTTTTAAAACATACTCTCTAACTTTTGAGAGCAAAACTGGCAAAGCAAAACCAGCATGGTAACAAAGCAACCAAATTCCATCCCCATTTCAAAACAAATGAAAAGAGTAATTTTAGTGGAAAAGTAAATAGCAAGAAAAACAAAACTATCTGAAAGACCTGAGGGAACTGACCATAAAATCAGCTACAACAAAAACATCTAACCAAAGTCTCAGAAGAATCTGGCCTTCACATGTTTCAGCCAATTCGAGACATCACAGAACTTACAGTGACAAAGCAGTGGTAGGACATGACAGCTTCATATCTGAAACCCAGTCAGGTTTCAAGGTTAAAGCTATATTTATGTTTTCAGAGTTTTTCTTCCTAATTTTTAAGGTTATATCTATGAATATTAGAATATCTGATCTGAACATTTCTAATAGGTTAAAAGGCAATCTCTCACCATCTTTGAAATGTAATGTTAACAGTTTTATAGTTAAATTAGGCCATGAAAAATGGCTAAAGGTTGTCTATGAAAAAGCTCTTTTTTATGACAGAGATAATTGAACCCATAGAGAGGAAAGTATAAGCTGAAAATGATTTAGAAAATTCATCATGAAAGTGTATTATTATATTAATTTAGAAAGAAAATAACTTTTTTATTATTTACCTATCTCTAATGAATTCATCTTTATCTGAACCGACAGGCTAAGTGAATGTCAAAATGTTAATGATGAGCAAGTTGAAAGTTAGACTTTAACCTCTGCATGAAGCTGAGCAGTTCAAATGGTATTTCTGACATCCTTGTAATGCAACATGAGATGGATCTTTGTGAGCCTTTTTTTCTTTTTTGTTGAAGGATAAAAGAAAGATGTTGGGGAAAAATTTAATTCAATCAATTTGTTGGCATTTTTTTTTCTTTTCTCATATCAGTGTATTATGCAATGAGTGTCCTAAGAGAACTGAAAATTTCACTTCAGTCTGCATATAAAATGACTTGCATTATTCTCAAAACCTCATTCTTTATCACCTCAAGATAATGAAGGTGACAGAATGGAATAAAGAAGGGAATTTAAAGTCCTGTTACTGATTTTTAGCTCTGCATATTAGCTGCAGTGCACACTGACTCAAAATTTTTCCGTTTTATCAGTGTTTGTTGAGTAATTTATAGTCAGTGCTATTAATTGCCCAAGTAATGAAACCAATGAGAGCACCTCTGTAGTGAACAATAACGAGGATGAACATCCAAAATACTGGGTGATAACTAAGCTGTGTCAGACTCTGGAACATTTTTAAAATGAGTGTTCAAATATCATTTAATTGTTCACTCAGACATTTTTCATAATGAAGCACCATTGTAGCTCATTTCCTTAGTGTGCAAAGATAAAAAAAAGATTGAGCATCTCTATTTAGTGTTAAGACTCCACAAAGTTTTGTGAATAATCATAAGAAAAAAAGCATTTTCTTTTAGTGAGTTTTAAACAATGTGTATGGACAGCACCTCATTTATTAAAAATAAAAAAAGAAAGAATGAAATGAAAAATTTTGTTGAACCTGTTCGATGCTTTAGTGGTGTTCACCATTCCTTAAAAAAATATTTTGCTATTATTTCTATTTTACTGAAGTATAGATTCAGTCAGGAAAGAAATTCTCCATGTAAAAATGAAGTTGAAAGATCTTTTTGGACAGATTTTGTATAAAAAAGAAGGTCACATATCTGGGGATATTTAAGTTTGAACTTGTGTGTCTTGAAAATCTCCTAAGTGTTGCAACAAATTATGGAGAACTGCTGACATTTAAGAGTAGAAAATTGGGGCTGTTTCTACTCCCATTTACAAGGGTTTCATATGGATATATGCTGTTTACTTCTGTTAAATCCATTTTAATTTACATAAGTGTATCTGAATGTAAAAAGGGGTCCATTTGGGTTATTTATTTGCCCATTATGTGCATATTTCTATACATTTCATTATAACCAAATCAGAGCTGAAGAGCTGTTATAATGTACTTCAACAAAGTTCAGGGCTGTAGCACCTCTGTACCCTTCTTCCCTGTTTGCTAAATAGAACAGAACAAAAAATATCTGTTCAAAAAAGGACAGGAAAAATACAATATGTTGTTCTGCCTGTGCTTCTCTGTCAGTAGCTGAATACAGTGTAAAGGAGTAACTGTGGTGATCCTGTAGCCAGTTAGTGTTCCCTCACAGAGAGAAAATCAATAGCTCGATCAAACCAGCTATTAGGACTGCAAAGAACAAGCTCCCAAGATACAAGGAAGAAATTTTTTACAATGAGGGTGGTAAAACACTGGGACAGATTGCCCAGAGAGGTGAAAGATGGTCCAGCCCTGGAAACACTAAAAGCCAGGTTGTGCAGAGCTCTGATCTAGCTGGGGATGCCCTTGCTCATTGCAGGGAGGTTTGATTAGATGGCCTTTAAAGGTCCCTTCAAACCCAAAGCATTCTGTTACTCTACGATTCCATGAAAAGAAATTGGTCTGAAAAAAATGGCTACACTTTTGCATTGCATCATTTTTTTGGTATGGATGAAGTTACAGAGAGGCAAAAATAAAAGTGCATGTCTTCCATGCACAGTGGATTTAAATCCAATGCTTGCCACAGAGGTACCCCATAAAAATAAATTTTTAATCAATTTAAGCAGAAAGTATGTAGAAAAGCACACAGAAATCTCAAAATATCTTTTATATGAGAGTATAAAATGTGTGTACTTGCTACATGTAATAAGAAAAAGGTCAATGAAAGATTAATTAACTTTTTTTTCATAGATTATACTTTGCAAAAAATGGAGGGTCAAATGAGCAAAATATATTATCATGAGTATAATTTGGGAACACCTGTGACTTATTTCCATAACAAAGGACTGTGTATTAAAGACAAATGAGATGTTTATGCTACCTGTAAAGAAGAGCTAGCTGCAGGACTGAATCAATAACTCACTGCTTTATTAAGCTGAATTTTCAGTTGATATACTTATTCAGATATATATTTTCAGATCTCTATGTAAACACAAGAGAACACATTTCAATATTGTAACCAAAGTGCTTGTCATTACCAGATAAAAACCAAAAATATCACTATTGAAAACATGCTACATGTAAAGTACTAGCGACAAAAATGGACCCACCCCCCGTATTTAAATTGATGAGAAATTGTATAATACAAGAGAAAAGAAAATCTAGTAGTTTACAGTAATTCTTCTGCATATGTTTTCCTTTTTAATTAAGAGGCAAATAACCTTATTAGAACAATCTTCTTCAATCATTGAAACTAGTTTTCTCCAAGAAACACAATTACTTTTAAATTCTCTGCATGAGTTACTATCACAGTTCCACCAATGAAGAAGAAAAGGAAAGGTTGTGTTTTATGTTTCATATTAGGCATACTTTGTCAAGGCTGTTAAATTACATTTCTGTGGATTAGATTTCTGTTGACTGGTTGATTTTTGCATGCCATTACCTCAGAACATTATTGATGTCATGATAAGCACTGGTGAAATTCATTTTTTTCATCAATAGGCTGTCTTGTGATGCTCAGATGTATCTTTTCCTTGTTCATGTCTCTCTCTCAAATAAGTAAGCCTTAGATGAAGAACAGCTAAACCAACATGAACATGCTCAAATAATTGGAATGTATCCCTTATATCTATGCCTTCTTTCATAAAGATCAATACACAGAAGAGCAGGAAAGTTATATCTTAATCTGTCCTTGAGAAAGGAGAGAGTGCACAGCCTCTCCTCCCTGGGTACAATTTTGCTGCTAACAAGGAATGCACTTCAGTCGGTAAGTGCTTTTTCCAAAGATGCTTTTAGGTGAGTAAAATACATGTTTTGGAGTGTAAAGAAACCATACAGGTCATCATGACTCAGATGATCTGCCCAACAAGCCCTTATGTGTATTTTGGGTATCTGAAAAGGAATATTGAGCCATATGTATATTGACATTCTCATTTGAGTTTTAGACTTGTTAGTATAACTAAAAGGAGTGATCCCATATCTGAGTAAAGTTTTTAAGATTTTCTCAAACCATTGAGCCATGAAATATGATTCTTTAGTTTTCTTTACATCTGAGTGTAAGTATCAAAGACCAACTGAATATCCCAGAAGAATGTATNTGTCTAATTAACAATTAGATGAATAATGTATTGGAGTCCACTGTGTTGTCTACACCTGCATTGACTACAGTAGCAAGAAGCCTGGCTCTAGACATGCACATGTAGATATCTTAATCTGTATATTCAATACCAGTAACAAAATTGCAACAACTGAGGAAATGTAAGGTGAAATTTTACAATTTATGAGGAGATACTGAGCAAAAATTATCAAGCTGTGTAAGTGTTGAGAAAATAAGATAATGGGTGCAGCATCAGAACTTGAGCAGAATATTAATTTCTGAACCTCTCATATACCAGGTATTTTGTCCCAAAAATCAGGGAAATACAATAATTGTACAACCTCCTTTTTTACCTGCTTTTATCTAAACAAACTCCATGTGGAATATATTGTTTGATTTTTCTAGGAAGACGAACTAGGTTCATGACCAGGGTAGTCTGAAGAAACTTATAGAAGAAATAAGAGTGTGCAACATTTGAAAACACCTATTGAGAAGCACTGCATATTTATCACAACTTAAGCAATGACAGAAAAAAAAAAAAAAAAAGAAAGCAACAGCTAACTCATGTTTTGTCTAATAATTGCATGCATCCAGTGCACTTTTAAAACACACCTGCTTATCAGAGGAAACCTTAGGACATTTTCCTTATGAAAGTACCTAGAAACTCCCAGATTTTAAAGAGAGGTAGTTGCAAGATGTATTTCCAAAAGCAAGGTACCATCAAAAAAGCAGAGTGTTCCTTGTCTTTTGCTCCATCCTCCCCTCTATTCTTCAGTAATCAGATAAAATGCAGAGAAGTTCATTATTATGCCCGATGCAATAACCAATTTTTCTCAAACAACCTGTTATTTGAACTTTTTGTATTACATCTGAAATCATAATAACTACAATGCTTCCAACTGCCCTGCTTTTTTGTCTTTTTTTTTAATTAAGATTTTATTGTTACAATCTAGATAGAGGAAACATTTTAGAGCATTTATTTGAGATTTTTCTTCTATTTATCTCCTACTGCTCCAAGGACAGCTTTACTAGTGCACCCCTGCATCACAAAAGAGAATATTTTTCCTGGATTTAGTACAGTCTTTCTATTTACTTCAGATTCCTCTTTCCTGATCTTACTAAGTCTTAGGATGATACATTTTGTTGGTTGCATTTCAGATTTCAGACCTGTGCTTGTGTTGTTTCAATCCAAGATCAGTCACAAAGGTTTCTATACAAACAAATCACAAAATGCAAATCCTGCTAATTGGGATAAATTAAAAGGAATTGGACTGCAGTACTGTAGATCTAGGCCAAAGTGGCTTTTGTTTTCCATTTGAGATTTTAAACAGCCAGTTCTCCTTTTCTCTTCTCTATGGCTATATCAGCAAAGACTTTAACTACTACATACAAAATTTTTAGGATAAAAACATTTAAGCTAAAATATGTCTTAATATTAGGGATTATTGCAACAATTTTTCTGTTCTTGTGTTCACATGCTTAGAAACAATTAGAAACCAATTAGAAACGATAGAGAACCCTAAGCATAACACTATGTATACTTAAATGAAATGATCTTTCTTGAATCACTAGCTAAACCATTTTGATGACTTAAGTGACACTTTGCTCTTTTTCACACTCGTGTCTTACATTTCTGCTGCATGATCAGCACTTGACCTTAGTTCCTTTGCTGTCTGACTGCAGAGGAGTGTTAAATCAAATAGAGAAGGACCTGGTATTACATGCTGATGAAAGTATCTGTGCACAACAATTTGTACTTTGCTCTTTTCAGCATTTGACCACTCCATGATGGCAGGAGATGGTGCCTGTGGCTCGGTTCAGACAGCAGTGCAAATTCTTCAAGTGCCATTTCAGTTGCACTTGCCCAAGGTACTTCATGGGATGGGTTAGGGAGACCTGTGGCCTTGCAATTGCAGAAAGAATGGTCAAAAAGGTTAGGGAATCCTTCCCTGCCTATCTTATAAGTTCAATTCAAAATCCACAATTTCCTCTTAGTGTCCTCAAGAGTTTGAATTTGAAGCTGATTCTTCTGTTTATATTGCAGTAATACTTTCCTCCTTATAAAAATATGACTGTTACTTACATCCTATTTTAGTGAGACTTCAAAAACCACCATCACTTATCTCTCCTTGGAGCAGGTTCTGCACAATTAACTAGAGAGGTTTTTTGGTTGGTTGGTTGATTGGTTGTTGTTGTTTGTTTGTTTGTTTGTTTGTTTGTTTGTTT
>VZTT01002823.1:3154-18495 GCA_013400855.1 Buphagus erythrorhynchus
TCATGCTGTGTCACATGTTGCTTTTGGAAAACATGCTCAGGAAGGAAGTTCTTATTCTTAAAAGCTGACCGAATTTGGCTTGTAATCCTGCTTCTTTTGGAGTCAGCGATTTCTGTTATTTGATAGTTTACACTTGTTGAAGATTTCAGCCAGTATAATTTTTGTAAAAGACACAGAGAACAGTTGTGTTTCATTTTCCATGCTTAGCTTTACAACATTTGTCAGTCAGTGGTCAAAACAGGACTAGACTTTGAGGCTCCTGAGAGCTTGTGCTGTGCTCTAGTCCGTGTGTCAGGCTGTCTCACAGGAGTGCAGTGCTGTTCTCTTTTCCCGCCTCAGTCATTTAGTCTCCCTCGTTAATGTCTGCAAAATTGCAAGCACAATTGAATCCACCTGGATGCTCAAGTACTAAAAACGTATTCAGGCAGTAAAACCAGTTATTTTGAGCACAATTGCTTTGCAGTGTCATGACATGAAATTACTTTTTCAAGACAGGCCAACATCTCTTTAGGTTTTTGCTGCCTTGTGCTCACACACTGCAGCAACCTCAGTGGGTGTTGCACAGCAGGATTTTCTGTAGGGCCCATCTGATGCCAGTTGGCTGGGTTTCATTTCTGGGACAAGATGCCTCACCCTGTTGGGGAACCTGCTAGGATAGTTTATGTCAGACAGACAGAGGGTAGGATTTCCCTCCTGACATCTGCATCTAGAAGTCAGATCATCGCTCTAGCCTGCCCATTTATACTCCCTCTGTAGCTAATTAAGAGAGACATTTCCAGAGGTAACTCACTCCAGGGGATGAGTTGAAGGCAAAAGGAACTGGGGTGTTGTTAAGCATTTCTGAAAAACCATATGGTCAAGTTGAAAGACAATGAAGAAGTGATGCCCAGGGCTGCTTTGGTCACTCAGGTTGTACCAGGTGTTTAATGATGGACATAATTTCTAGTGTTTGGGTATATGTTAACAAACAGCTCTTGAGCACTGAAAAAGGGCTCAGCACAGGTCCAAATTTTGGGCTTGTGTTCCAAATGGTCAAAACTGGACCATGTTCTGTCTGCTTCAGTGTGACAGAGATATCCTGGTGTCACATTTTAAGTGATTGAGACAATTGTCATAGCTGAAAAAAAATGGTCTCCTTGTTGTGGATTGATTCATATGATGTAGGTATGAATGGAGTTATGTTTGACAGAATTATTTCTGCAAATAGAATTTTCACATTATAGCTTTTTTCCTTGTAAAGACAAGGTCTAGGTTCCTTTCTCTTTTCCTTGAAAACTTCTGGAAGCTTTTAGCATCTCACCTACCTTGATCTGTCTGACAGTTGCATATTATATGTCTGTACATCTAGACAAAGATACTTCTGGTGTAATTTAGTCCTTTGCTCTCCACCTGTGAGAGGAACTTCCAAAGACTTCTGGAAGAACCTTTTGAAGGGCAGCACAGCCTGAAATCCAGCTGGAGGGATGATTATCAATTACAGGTAAGCATATAACCTGGTTGTTTTCCAGGAAGCTTCAGGAAATACAATGCATTGCTATCAAACACGTCCTCTTAGAAGCAAAGTAGGTTGTTAGTCTGCAGGAACAGCTGTCAGACACTTCCCTGGGCTGGAGGCCAGGGAAGGGACATAAAGTGAATTAACTCCTCCTCTTTGAAATTTTTCAGTAGCACACAGACACACACTTTGGGCAACTCCTGCTGTTGGGTACAGGGTTTTCTGAGGAAAGAAAAATTCATTTACTTCTAGGATTAAATTGTATATGAGCCTTCTGTTGAGCTCATCTAATGCAAACTCACCATGTGCAATCTTATCACGACTATTCAGACATAGAGTCATAGAATAGGTTGGGTTGAAAGGGACATTAAAGATCATCTAGTTCCAATCCCCCTGCCATGGGAAGGGTTGTTACCCACTGGGTCAGGTTACTCAGAGCCCCATCCAGTCTGGACTTGAACACTGCCAGGGTGCCAGTTCTGTGCACCCAGAACTCCCAGGGCAACCTGTCCTCAGTGCACTCTCTGAGTAAAGAATTTCTTCCTAATACCTAATCTAAGCCTGCCCGATTTTAGTTTAAAACCATTACCGCTTGTCCTGTCACTATCTGCTTGTATGAAAAGTCCCACCATGCTTTTTATGAGCCCTATTAAGGTACTAAAAGGCTGCAGTGAGGTCTCCCCCAAAGCCTTCTCTTTTCTGTGCTGATCAACCCCAGCTCTCTCAAGTTTTTCCCACTCTCCTTTTTTAAAGAATTTTCTTTTTTAAAAATTACTTTTAATTTTGGCTTTACTCACCTTTTTCTAGTGAGAGTAAATAAGGCGAGCAACATTAAATGTGAATCAAAGCAAAGGTTTGCCACCAGAATCATGTTATTTTACTGCTTTTTACAAATATTTGGAATACTTACGTGTTTAATTGCTTTTTAAGATATCAATTTTGATATGAAATAAACAGTTTTTGATTAAGAGTTTTTGATTTTCTGACTACCTGGCTGGAAATATTTCCAAAGGCCTAGTCACAAGCCTTATCTGCTGACTGAGAGCTCAAGTGCCTCATCATGTGCCTCTGTGGTACTGAGAGCTAATGAAGGTTATTGGAACAATTACTTCTAGGGGCCTTCTGTGTCCGTGGCTTGTCTATGGACTTCACTTTTCTGGAAATCTCTTGCCTGAAATCATAACAGCCACATCCTATTTTTAGAGAGCCTTCCTCATGTACCCCTGTGCATGGTTTCAGATTCATTGTCTGCTTCTGTTCTGTCAGTTTAATGTTCACTGGTGAGAGACAATAAAACTGAACAAGACAAAGATGCTGCAGCTAATTAGTCTTGAAGTTAAAATTCTTCAGGGCTTTAAACACTCTTCCAAACTCAGTCAAATTTACCTTTATCTGCTGAATTTCTGTTGGGGTTTTTGGAGGTGTAGACTGAACAAAAGTAACTCAAACAGGTAGAACAAGAATTCAACTTGAGATCCCCAAGTAACATAGAGTGTGGGAACTGGAAAGCAGGGTCCCACTCCAAGCAAATGTTTGCCTTCTGGTTTGAAGATCTTACCTAGTATTTCTGATTTACTGAGGTAATCAGGAGGCCCTTCTCCTCTCAGGATTCAGTCTAGCTGGTGTCATGAAATTTAGGATTAGTACTAAACCCACAAGTAAAGAGAAGTGTAGTTGAGTGATGATACAACTTGAAAAGCGTTTTGGAATATTCAGGAAGGATCTTTGAGAAATGGGAACTTTTCTGCCCTTCAACAAAAGCTTCTTACCCTTGCAAAATAAGTACAAGTACCTAAAATTCAGCGATGAGAACCTTGGCCTTCCCAGGTGAATATTTTGGTCCCAAAAATAAATGTTACTTTGCACCTCTTTCCTGTGACCCTGAAATAGTGTGGCTGCTTACGGTGCAGAAGGAGCTGCTAGGAAGAAGATAATTTGGAATAGGAAGAAGGGCACAGCCCTGATGATCAAAGAACAACACCTGATGCTCAGGGAAACCGTGAGAGCTGCCAGCAGGTAACCTAAATACGGCTCCTGAGCTGTGGCACAGAACGGAAGGACTCAGCTGCAGATCTTTGTCTCCACGTAAAGTCACATAAAGAGTACCAAGGCATCACCTCAAACACTCTATGGTCCCAAGTAATGGGAATTGATAAACCTTGTTTCCATTCTGCTTTTATTTTCTGATGCTTACGTTGCAAGCATTTCCCCAAATCATCTCAGCCCACTCCTCATTTCTCTCCTTTTCCTTATTTTTGCGCTGGCAGACACAGTTTCCCTTCCCAGCCGTGTGGAGAGCAGGGCCTGCAGTGCGGCCCCGGCGGCGCCTCACGGCCGAGGCCCTGAGGGAGCCCTGGGCCCTCACAATGGCACCTTCCTCCCCTCAGGTGTGCCGGCACAGCCGGCTCGTCCGTCAGGCACCTTCTGGCATCGACTGTGGGAGCCAGCCCTGCTCAGGGCCTCAACAACTGAAGTGGTGCCATCAGCAGCAGGAGCATGGAGGTTGAAGGGAAGCACAGGATGCCATGTCCTCCCATCAGGTGGGTCCTCTCCCGGTACATGGAAGCCATGCTGCCCTCTCCCACTACAGTGATTCTGTCATCCCTCTTCTGCCACCCCCTACCTCACTCTTTTGGGGTCCCTCATGGCAAAGCTGTCCAGGCTTTCTGTAGAGCCAGGAGGGGGTTTATTTTCACCAAAGAATTATAAAATGTAACCAAAGAATTAAAAAATGCTGCCATGTTCTTAGTGGTGGGCATTGCTATTACTTCTTTGTCTGCTTTTCTATCAGCACTCCTGATGCTGGGTCCCTGTTCTGCTAAGCAATGGTATGGATTGAACTCAGCCACCTAGGCATCCACAAGTCACATTTTCATTAGTAAACTCAACACAGAGCCATAGTCTGGTTGTCCCTACTCTTAAATTGTTGGTATGGCCGTGTCAGACACCTCCCACAGCCCTGCCTGGGTGGGACCTAGGGCCAGTCGGTGCTCAGAGGCAGAAACATGGGCACTGTTTTGGGAGATTGTGTGGGGAAAGATAGGAGATTTCAGTGGTATGAGGTGTAAGCTGTGCTGAGCAGGAGACTCCAGGTGCATTTCCATGTCCACATGAGCCCTGCCAGCTCTGCCACAGGGTGCCATTCCCTCCAGCAGCTGCTCTCGGGCTCTCCCGATGACCGCAGCTCTCTGTGAGGGGAGCGCCAGGAGATCACAGGAGCTGTGTCACTGTGACCGGGTATTGACCAAAATTAACTGATCTGCAGTGTGAGAAGTAGCTGCCCTGCTTTCTGAATGCAGCCCCTGACAGCTCAGCCCCCTCAGCTTGGCGCCTCAGATGTCCAACATGGTGCTTCCAGATGTCCATCATGGTGCTTCCAGATGTCAGCCGTGCCAGCAGCAGCCGGGATGGCCGCCAGGCCAGGCAGGCCTCCCCCTTCCCCTTCCCCTGTCACTGCCTGCACTGGGTCTTACTGGCAGCAAGAGCCAGCCACATGCTCCAGAAGGAAGCTGACCCACAGCAGTGGGCAGGTGAAAAAAACATCCAGAGGCTGAGCAATTCTGTTCAGCTCCTGAGCAAAAGACCAGCCCCTGGGTAGGTGCTGCCTGACAAATTTAAGGAGGGCAGCTTTCTCTTTGACATTAGTGGAGTTACATTATTTACAGATCAACATGAGAATGTGCCCCTAATTAATCAGAAATCACTGTCAGTAAGTCACTGTGTCAAAAGGGTTTTGGCCAATTATCCCTCACCTTTCAGAAGTGCCCTATTTCCACATAGGGAAGGACTTGCTTGGAAGCTGCTGAAGCAGATGAAAAATAGTCAACAACTCTGAGAAAATTGCTTGTATGTTTGTGTCAATTCAATAGAGAAATGTACACTCAGATTTAAATGCGTTATTGTTGGTTTTGGGTTTTTTTTACAGAAAAGCAAGGGAGGAAGAGGACAATGAAGATAAAACATTCAAAGAAAACCTCAACTCAAGCTGGATTTTGAATAGAGCAAGATGTTATGAGGAGCTGTATGGTTGGGAGCTGTATGAGGATGTGGAAGAGCCAGATTGTACCTACACCACTGCAGACATTGTAGGTAAATATAAATAGCATAAGTACAGAATGCCCATGGAATTCACTTGCTCCAGGGCCCTAGCAGACACACACAGAGGTGTTGATATCTGTGTAGACATTTTGCCTGGGTGATTCTGCTGTGAAAGCCTAATGCTGGTTTCGTCTTTCTATGGGGAGAGCAGAGATAGGTACACTTAACTGAAGTTCAAGCATTAACAATAAGCAGTGGGGAAAGGGTTTCTACTGACAGTAGCCAAGGTCAGAGGATGGTTTAAACGATCATTTTTTATTACTGAATTCTATGCTAAATCCAATTCTAGGAATTTACAGCCTAGCCTGCAGGGGGCTTGAGTTGACTTTGACACCAAGTTGGGAACAGCATCTCTCCTTGACCAAAACCAATTCCATGTAACTTTAGCCATTGGTACAATACCCTTTGTCATAAGTACAGCAATTTTGCAGTAAGGCACCGAGTAATTTATTCTTTCTTTGTGTTGATTTTTCTGAAAAGAATTTGTAAATAGTTTCAGAAGAATCTATGGTTCCAGTAAAAGGATGTGACCCTCAGACTGTACTATAATTTTTATTCATCTGACTATGGTGCCAATTGTCTTACAGTGTGATGGGACTGAAAACAAGGAGAGTCTGATGCCAAAATCACTTTATGCTTATGAAGTTTTTTGTTTTGCATTGTTTGGTGAAAAATTATGGCTGGTAAAAACACTTGATAGGTCAAGGATGTTTATGATTCTTCCTTCACATACCTTATGCCCCACAGCTGACCCAGAAGAACTATTTGAAGTGGAGGACTAAACACTTTCTGCACCATTTAAATTTAAAGCTTATTGATTGTAGCTGCTCTTAGCTATGCCAAGCATCTCCAGCTGTGCAAGGGGATACACACCTATTAGGAACCAGACTGACATGTATTTTGTGTGCTGGCTTCTCTCAGAGTGAACAGCTAGTCCCCATCAGCACCATCACTGCTTTCTGTGTGAGCCCACATATGTGCATATGTATTTATATGTGTGTATACACACAGGTACTTAGGAATATGGAAGTTTTTATATTTCCTTCTTACCTTTCTGGTGGTACCACAATCCTTAAGAACATTCTCCTACCCCACCCCTACAGTTAAGCAATGTCAGAGAGGAGAGGAACAAAACTCTTCTGAGTGTAATACAATATGGTGTTAAGACACCTTGTGTGTCAAACCAGATACTCCTGTGCCTCTGTAAACCTGTCACTTTTGTCCAAATTCACTGTAGAATTCAATACCTAAACATCTTTATTTGGAATACATCTTGGAATTTGGAGTCTTTAGCCTCCCGTTAACTTCCTAAATCAGGGATGATAGCATTCTACCAGACAGGGGTACCTGCATTAAAGAAATTACCAGATTCCAAAGGCACAGAGGCTACAGACTGATTTCTTTGCTCTCACCTGTCTGCTAATCTGTTTACAACACCCTGTCATTCCTGGTTTGTATTGCCTTCAATCAAGTTACATCCTGTTAAACACCAACTTCTCCTCAGTTGACTGCCAAAGTGCCGAAGTGATAGCTTCAGTGGCAGCGCAAGGTAGGTGAACTATCAATACTGTAGGTGAAAGCATGGCTTGCCATGGTTCTCCCCTCTCCCTGCCTTGTCCTCTCTGCTGTGTTCTCTGTTGGAATTGTGTGATGCATCACTCAGGGGCTATGTGTAATCTGGAAAGGACTGAGCATGTGCTTGTGAACTGGATGAGCTCTCTGTCTCAGTAGGGCTTACTTCTTGTCACACAAAGACACATCAATATCAGGGTGCATATGTATTTAGTCTTGGCTGAGGCCATGCTGGTGTGATACTGATACGTATTTTGTGATGCCAGTGCACCTCTGCTCAATCATCTGGAAAGGAAGCAGTGCTAAGAATTCTCTGTCAAAGGTGGCTGTGCAGATCAAACATTTTGAGAACAGGGCAAGTAATACTAAGAATTTTTTTGTTGTTGTTCAGTAGAAAGCAGATTTTTTTTGCTGTATCCTTGAATGTCTAGTGCCATAAAAGACAAAAAAGTACCATGGTTATGTAACACACTGTTGGTTAATATACTATGACCCACTTAAGAAAAAAAAAAAAAAAGAGGGTATGTATGGAAGAGATTATATGTGATATATCTTTGGAATTGCTTAAGGGCATCATTGCAAACTCCTGTCTCTTCCTTTGTTGAATAATTATAAGGGTGCAGGTATTAAAGGTTGTAGTCCATATGTATTTAAGAAAAATGACATTAGGGTGTTTAGGTAGCACTTATCGAATCTGATGTTTATGGAAAGAGAGATCATTTCCAAAGAGAGGAAGATGTTAAGTTCCAGTGTAGCTGAGAAAATAGAATTTTATGAATCATTCTTCAGGACTGAGTACAGAAAGAAATTTATTTCTCTGAAAAGTCATCTCTAGCCTGGTATCTGAGCTAAAGACCACTAAAGCTACGAGGAAGGTTTTCAATTTAAGTAGCACTTAAACTGCAACCTTAATTCTCAGTCCAGAGTATGAATATCTTTTGATTCATACAAAACTTTCTGTATTTTGCCATACAACATCAACAACAAAAGATTAAAAAAGAACAAAAAAAACCAGAAAAACCCCAACAAAAGCGCTAAGACAGCCAATATAGTTTTAATACTTCTGTTGGCACCCATTCTTTTTGCCCCGTAAGTAGCAGGCTCCTGCTGTTGTTCTGCTCTTCCACATGGTTCTGATTTTAATAACAGGAGGAGATATATAGAGAACATAACATTTTCTGAAGGAGACCAGTCTATGCCTCAGCATTACAAATGTAGCAAATTAACAGCCTTCTCCAAGAACTGCTCCCTTGTATGATGGCAGCCCAAAGTGCTTTATTTCCTACAAAACCATAGTTTATGAGCAATGTGCTGGTCAGATGTTGCATGTACATTCATTTCAGGCATGGCAGTAGCAATGGAGACATTTTCCAACCTTTACATAGACTTTTTCTTTCCATTTATTTGAAAAAAAAATTATCACTTCATCTTGAGTACTTATTTTTTCCTCGTTTAACTGTCCCCAGCCCTCTCCACACCCGTTAAGCTGTGTGAAGTCTTTCCAACAAGACCTAAAAGCATGTGATATCCTCTTGGATTCATGTTTCATGTGGAATCTCAAGCTGAGAGGCCTCAGGATAGAGCCCTTACTGACAGGGGGATGGCAAGGCAGTCAGGATTGTGTAGGCGTGCAGAACTGAGGAACCAGGCCTGCTCAATATGTTTTTAATGAAACTAATAAATACCACCATTGAATGAATAGAGTTGATTGTCATGGGGAGTTCCAGGTTCTCCCCTTCCATCTGCAGTCTGTTCAGTAGCAGAACAGAATAAAGACGTTTAAAAGGAAACTGGGACATGTTTTTTCAAAGAAATGTTATACAAAATTGAAGCAAAATCCTAGATAAAAGAAAAAATGTTCTTTTGCTACAAAAAGCCTTGTAAGGTTTTTTCCATGTTCTTTCCACAGTAAAGAATCAAACCCTCTCTCATAGTTTCCAGTGAGCCAATGCAGGCTCAGTAATGGAATAGCTGAAAAAAATTCAAAGTAGAAATTGTTTTTCATTATAATTTTCCTGACAGGGAAAAAATTGCTAGGAAAAATCAGCTGTCCCATTTTTTTTTTTTTTTTGGGGGGGGGGAAAAGAAAAAAAAAGATAAGTGAGCTTTTGAGCTTTGAAATGTCTTGATGATAAAGAGGGATATTTCCAAGGGAAAATGCAGCCCTTATTTAATTATGGAAAGGGGTTTGTGGCCACACAGCTCTGATCTCATTGCAGCATGCAGGATCAGGCAGTGAATTGTCTTTTGGTAAAAGAGTGCCTCCATTTCCACATATCTTCCCTCCATTAGCATCTTAACTCTGTATCCAGTTCTAAAAGGTGGGAACAGGGATGATGGATGACATTGGGGATAACTAAACTGAAATCACAGTGATATATTCTGAAGCAGGGAGCTAAGCAGAGGAATTGTTTAAAAATATGTAGATTGCCAAAAATAAGTAATATCTATGTCTGCATGCCACAAGCTTAAAAATAATAACAGGTGAAGGCAGAGTGTATGACCATGGAAGGAGAACTTGATGTAATCGGTGTTCCTGAAGAATGAGGGAGTGTTAAAATACAAGGGAATATTGTAACACTTAGGTCATGGAATGAAGGGTAGGAAGAGGAGTCTGCAGCTGCCAGACCCTTCTATATAGATAAGATTTTAGTAGATGAAGAAAACCAGATAGTAAAATATTTATCTATTAATGGCTGACAAGAAGCAACTGAAGTTAGGAGTAAATAAAAGGGACCACAGCATTACTGAACAACCTCCTCTGTGTAAGCAGCATGCCAAAGAGTAGCTTGCAAATATTCAAATTCATAAAGGAAGAATTTTCTAATAAAAAGTACAAAATCAAGTGGAGAAGTTAGTGAACAAGCTATAGTACTGCAAATAAGAATATTCAGAGCCTTAGGCTGAGCAAGGAAGTTTTTCTGATTAACTTATAGTGGTCATAATTAACATACAGTAGGTTTTAAACTCTAGATTATCTAATGATGGCTTCTTTACCTTCCTCTGACATACCCTAACTTTACACTGAAATGTTTTCTAAGATATTCTTTTTTCTGCTAGTCCTCTTTTTATGTTCCTCACACAAAACTACTATGACAATAATACAGCTGTTTTCTTGCTGCTGTGGATATCTGCAGAAGACTCCCACACCACTCTGTGGATGATTGACCAGAATGACTCAAAACATCCTTGAGCTGCTTAATCTTACACCTTGCACATGCTTAAATGAAGGAATTAAATTTGGGAGGTGTAGAAGGCTACTCCACAAAGTTTAAGGTCAAATATTGGAACAGTTCTCTGTAGGTACAGATGTCCAAATGTAATGTAAAAGTTAAAAAAAAAAGGAAAAAAAAAGAAAAAAAAAAAAAAAGGTAAACCAAACCCCAGCCCTGTTTATTCATAGTCACAACAGAGATTATTTGTATTTGAAAAATTATGTGGCCAGGACTGATGGACAATGGCTAACATTCTTGTTCCATAACTAGGTTAGTCTTGCTGGCTCTCCACTGAATCCCACAATTATACAAAAATAAACTACAGTAGTTCAGAACAGATTTTCTGTAACTCTCACTTCTCATTCTGGATCCTAAATAAATAGGTGCATGGTGTGCATCACATGAAGTGGATAGCAAAGCTGAGCTCTGACCAGTCAATAAGAAAAGTGTATTTCAGGGTCAAATTCACTAGTGTCAATGGAAGATTTGCCTTAACAGTGAAAGTGGATCAGAGTCCACTCTGTTGTGAATCCTTGTGCTATTGATAGACTGTTCCAGGATGATGAAGATTTTTTTTTAAAATGCAGAAAAGGAGTCAGGAAGAAAAGAATAGTAGTAGCTTGAAAGAACATTTGATTAATTAACCCTCCTTTCCCAGTTCTTACTTCTTCTCTTTGTTCTAGTGAACCATCTATTTAATCAGGGAGTGTTCATCAGATGAGTGGTTTTTCCATACACAGGCACTTAGTTCACTGCTTGTCAGAAATTTGGCTATCAAATCTTGATAGTCTTCAAGATTTATTCCTCCTAAGATTTATGGACAAACAAACTGGAAACCTTGTGATAAAATGGATCTTCATGAGTAACCCTAATGAAAACATGAGATTGTCTTTAAGGAAGTGACTAGATTCCTTTCAAGTATTGCAAGTGAAATACACCCAAACTGAATCCTCCAGTTCATGATTTACACTTCTAGAATTTTTTTCCCTGGAACTCAGATCCAAAAAGCGCAACTTCAGCCAATGCTAGGGCTGGATCACATTTTTGTGAAGATCAGAATAATTTCATTGGCTTTACAGGCAACACACACAGGTTCTAAATGCCTGTTTAAAAGATGAGAGTTTTCTATTCAAATATTTTTAAAATATTGGCGGTATTTTCCACATTTGCAACATGTGGCAGCATTTTTTGCCATGATCACAAACGTTTAAAATTAGATGGGTATTCAAAAGAGGTCCCAGAGACTTGGGAAGGATAAAGTTTTGCATGGCAGTTTTATTTCTTCTTTTCTTTTGTTTTACTTGCAATTTATGCAGCTTCTTGGTGTTAATTTGTGGTTTCCAGAAAGTTATGTAATTAATTTATAGAAGATAAACAATTAATTAAAAAGCAGGGTTTGGTCTTATATGTACTTAGTCCTCAGGCCTCCAGAGAATTTTTAATGTTTCAGAAATACAAATTCCTATAAAAAATTAGGAATATGCTGCTATTTTTTTAACTTATTCCCCCACCATATAATTTAAATAATTGTCTCCTTGCTCACCCACCATGCTGAGGAAAGAAAAGAACTTTGCACAGTTGCATTACATATGACAANCACAACCATGCAAGTATGGAACTGCAGAAGAGAAGATGTAATCTCCAATTCCAGAAAAACTTCCTGTTACTAAAGAGGTGATTAATTGTGCTTGAAGATAAGCACACACTTGCGTGCCTTGCAAAGTTGGGTTATAGGAGGAAATTGTGTGCTGAGTAAAACATCCTGATCTTATTTCTTGAAATGTCTTCTTGTTTTTGAGATCCTCTGTTCTGTCTGATGGGAGAATTGATAATCACAGGGCAAAATCAATCTAGGCTCTGGAACAACTGATTACCAGCAGGTCAGCTGAAGCATATCCTGCACTGAGAACTAATTGATGGAGCTTTCCAGTTGCTAAGGGAGCTGCTGGAGGAGACTGAAACCCAGCACGTGTATTTAAGACTATACTAGTACTAGGACAGAAATTGGGAACAGATCCTCATTCTTTGTGTCCATCCACACTTGCAAATGTCGGGGTGCTAAAAAAATATTTATACACAGATTCTTATTTACATTCTGGTACCTTTATATAGCTGGGTAGAAGAGCCTTTATGTAGAATTAAGAGGAAAAAATGGCACTGAATTATAAAGTGGTATAAATAGCATTTCTGTAAATGAGACTCTGACCTCAAGTACTAGGAACTCCAGAGTGAAAGAATAGCATTGTTAAAAGATAACAGGCAGAGAGGCTTAAATTCAGATACCTAATTGCTTTGCAGACATTAAGCATACAAAAGTACAAGACAAAAACTTGTTAAGAAGGGTAAGACAGTCTGATACATAAAAACATTTACCTCTAGGTAAAGCAGTAGTTCTCCTGTAATCAACACACTGGTGTAAATTGATCTTGGGGTAAGATAGGACTCTGAGATAACACTTCTCAAATAGCTTCCCTTAATATGGGAAGGATTGTTAGCTGCACCACTGCAGCACAAGAGGATAAAAGGAGAATGCTTGGGAGCTAATTAACAAGTTACCAGCTGAGTGGGTCTCATTATTTTGAAATGTAAATACTTTTGTTGATTAAATCTGGATCATTAGCTCTGGTCTTTGATAGAGGAAGTTTCATCAGAAGTGAAAAACGAGGAAGCAAGGAACTTTGTGGTTTTACTGAAATATCTGATCCTTTGGGAAATGTCCCAAGAATGTACAGAGAGCTGAGCACACAGGCTTTAATATTTGAACTATCCTGTGTAACTGGAACTGTGAGAGGCTCTTGTTTTCTTCAGACTATGCACAAAGAAAAACATGACTTACAGTGACCAGCAGTTACCAAACAGTTTAATGGCAAATTTCTGTTTAGCAGGATCTTGGTAATCTTTCATATAAATGTAAGCTCTAGCATAGAACACACTAAAGTTTCTTGTCAGTTCCTTACCATAGATTTTTGTCTACTTCAGATGCTTGAAGTTCTGGTTCATGAAACCAAATTTCTACACGTGTAAAAAGACATATCCTGGATTTAAACACCTTCTCAACTGACTTTCATGAGAATAATCATTAATTTAAACACCTACTGAAAGGCACTTTTTTTGTATACAAGGTCAAACTGTATCCTGATTATAGAGCAGGGTGGAGGAAAAACATTGAAGCGAGGAAAACAACCATGGGTAACAAAGCTGTCCTTTCAAAACTTCTGGTGCTGTGCTGTGGATTTCTAGATCTGAGATATGTGTTCAACTTCCAAACAGCATATTCTTGACCTATGTCAGTGAGCCAATATCATAGTATTTTGATTTTGCAATCCACTTTTCTTCTGTCTTCTTTCCAAGCACAGCAGGAGACTCCCCAGGCATTTTATTACCAAAAATCATAGTGAACTTCCATCTACCTTGGAGAACTGTTATATGAAATACAGTTACCTATATATTGAAGGACCGATGGGATGAACTGAAGTATTATTGCACAACTCTACAGCTCAGTCACCCTGCCAAATTACTATGCTCTGGGTACTGCAACTTAATGCAAATAGTGAGCAGTGTTTTTCATAGTTTGTGGTGAAGGCCTTGGGTAAGCTGACCAAACTTGCAATTATGGATTTATCTCCAGCTCCACTATCACTAATTATTGCTCAGGTTCTGGATTTATCACTTGACTAGCAGTTGCTTTCACTACAAAGTAAAATGCAATGAAAATAGCTCAGAGTAGGCATACAAGATGATTTTCATCTGTGTTAGTTAAAACATCTCTAGTAGAGCATTATCCAAAATGACTTATACCCTCTCAAGTGATAGCTCTAGAAAGAAAGCAAATATTGATGCTCCAATAATATTTGCCCTGCAATCAGTGAGTAGTATATACATCATTCAGGACATCTTTGTTGCAGGTATCTATTAGGAAAATGGAGAATTGAGTCCTCCAATTAGGAGTATATAATAAATACTCCTGACATAAAGGATGTCCGCTATGTGAATACTTCTTAAGTTATGCATTTATCCTATTCTCAGTCAGTACTACCTCTACTCCAGTTGACTATCTCCTAGTATCCATACCTTCCATTTTAATGTTATCTCCCACATATAAAAATAGATGTTTGTCACCCTAGGTCCACAAAGCATCTGCTGCTTCTGCCTCCAAAAATGATCAGTAACAGCTTTATCACAGGACATAGTCCTGCATCTGAGGAGATATTGAAAATATCCTGCCGTGGAATGTTTCCTCCTATTCCTTTTAAATACATGGTGTCCTGATACAGACTTCATAAACTTTGATTACATTACATCCATCTTCTTCCTGAGAACACTTGTTTCCTTCTCTCTGCTTGACTGATAGTAAGATCTGTCTTCCTGTGTACCAAAATGCTGAGATTCGAAATTAAAGGGCTGGAGCTCTGAGTAAATGTCTCCTTCACCACTTTATACTGCTGGGGAGGCAAGGCAGTCAGCAGTACTCTTCAGACACTGAGGGCTGGGCTTCCAGCTCTTTTGTGTCACTGGAGCACTCAAAGCAGTTACAGATCAGGGCTATGAGCCCCTCGTGTCCCCTCATGAATGAAAGCTGGTTCCAGTTATTTGTGTCTGCAGTGCATGGCGTTTAGAACCTCTTGCAGGAGAGACTCAGCAACCACTCTAAGCAACTCCATCAAGGACAGATTGTTAGTCTGTTTCCTGTATGCTATTTTCTGATTCTATTAGCATCCATAAATGTCTCAATATACAGCATTTTTCCATTACAACCTTTATAATTTTTCACTGCTTCTCCCAGGACAGGTACTTGCTGTAGACAGATGAATCTGACTGGCTTTTCTTTTTTTAAAGATTGTAGCCTTTTTCTTTCCTTCTTTTCTGATAGCTTCATTATTGTTTTTGGTTACACAAAGGGTATTTGCAGTATAATGAGGTTCAATGGTGTTGAAAGCTAAAGTTCATTAGCCTCACATTTA
>VZTT01002823.1:25208-38124 GCA_013400855.1 Buphagus erythrorhynchus
CCCTGACACAGCATCATAGTAACAGTCCTGGTGGGCTTCTCTCAAGTATTTTTGTGTTTTAAGCTGAGAAAGTGGTGGCGTCAGTAATTTCAAAGAATACTATGGAACCATGTCAACGTTAAGGTTTAGTCCTTTGAGCAAAACCTGCTGCACTGCATGTAGAAATCTAAGGTCTCTCAAAAAAAGGTGACCCTTTAAGTAAGGTGTATTTCACTGGAATATCTGTTAAACATTCTATCAAATACTTTTCATGTTTTTTCTTTAGAAAAGCAGAATGAGATATTTTCACTGCACTACTAAAAATACTTTGTGGAAGAAATGTGATAGGCAGAAAATATTGATTAGCTCTAGGATGCTATGTGTTTTCAGAGTAGACCTGAGCTTGGAAATAATTTCTTTTCCCTTGAAACCCTTTCTCATTTTAAAGCTCTCTGTCTTAATTTGAATACAAACTGTGAGTAGGGCCCATTCTGTGCTCTGTGGTCCATCTTGTCAGGTACCTTATGTAAGTGGGATCTCTTTCCCTTCAGTTCACATATGCTTTTTTGGGTAGTCTCACTCTCTACTAAGAGTAACACTTCCAGTAGCCATGTGGGCTTCACTGTGTTGGCCTCACTGGAGGTATTGAAGTCCCACAAAAAATATTTTTGCTGTTCAAATAGAACCCAAAAATAGTTCTGCAGTAGGTGGTGTTGTATTTGATGTACAAGGAGGTAAAATAAATGATGTCTATCCCTGAGAGTTTACAGCATGGGAGAGTGCCTTGTTAGCTGATTCAGAAAATAACTAACTTCTTTTCTGGTCACTTTTGCATCAACATAGATCCTCTAAGAAGACCTCCATCTGGACTGAAGTGTAACATCAGTGGGACTGACAAGACTGCCCAAATTGAGTGATCCTACACCAGTAGCAGGGTTAGAACAAGCATTGTCTCAACAGCTAGCTTAGTTAGAGAACTCACATGAAGTTCCTGGTTTTCTTTGGCAGATAGTTGAAGGACTCAATCTTCTGCTGATATTATAGAGAAAGCATACAGTAGATGAATATAAAATTGCTAGTAGCCTGGACAAAACCTATATATTACTACTGAAAAAACCCCTTCATGATCCATCTTATCCTTACAGTCTAATGAAATTGACAGTTTCTGAAACTTACTCTTTTTTAATCCATGGGACACGATAATCAACAGGTGAAGCCAGTGGCTGTCCTGGATCTTTGGAAGTCTGTGAGATCCACAGAAGTAACTAAGACAAGTAAACCTTACTGAACAAAACATATATGCTTAACAAGTATATACATGAAAATTGTATCTGCTGAACAGAGTAATACGCATTGGAAAAATCATACCCATTGAAAACTGAAGGGCAAATGTACAACTCCACAGTTTGAAGGGGAGCACAGAAGAGGAAAGCTTGAGACTTCACTGACTCAAGTAGACAACCAGGCTCAGGAATGCACCCCAGAGAGCAATCCTAGAAGACAGATAGTCTTCAGTTTTTCATTTCTAATTTCTTTGATTCCACACATTTCCGTGTCCTTAAATAGAACAGGACTCCTATCAATCTCTTGATCTGTTCTGCTGGCACACACAATAACAGTCCTATGTGCAGATGAAGCCATAAGGGTTTTACTGATTTTTTTCCCTAAAAAAAATGTGTCCAAACTGCTTTTGGATTCACTGCTTCTCCACCTCATCATTCTGCTACCTCTTCCCATTTCTTAGCTGATTACCTTGCATGACTTCTCTCCCACTTGCAAGATATATGCTTTACTTTATAACATTTCTTATGCACTAAAAAAAAATACTAAGTCAAGCAGTTGCCAGAGCTGGAAGGTCTAGCCTTCCTCCAACTGACATAGCCATCCTGTAGTAGCCATCATGTTAACTTTAAGTATGGATTACTGTTATGGAGCTTGTATTACCTTGGCTGTTTGCCTAGCATGTCCTTGAAAACTCAGGGTCACAAAAAGTGAGTAATACTCTGGTTCTACTCAGTAAGACACAGGATCATCATGATGGAGATGGCCTTAGCGTTCAAGACCCCTTTAAATTCGGCACTCCAAATTATATGAAAAAATGGTTTAGATTGCTTTCCATTAATAATTGCTATTAAACTTTATTCTTCATCTTGCTCTTCAAGACTGGTATTGATTCCCAGTTGCTTGGATGATAAGAATATCCTTGGATAATATTTTGGGAATTTAAGACACTAACAAGTTTCTGAAATGAGTGGGATTTTCTGGATAGCAGATGAAATACATCAGGATAGATTTGTCCATGCATAAGTAGCTTAATACCTGTCTCTGAGATGGGAGCAATGCCAAGTAATGCATTTTGGCTGTGCAGACTTGTGCAGTCATGTCCCAGACAGAATTACATTCTTCTGGTGTGGGATGGTTTGTTATCCCTGTGTATGACCCTTTTATAATATTTCCTAGTCACCTGTTTGACACTGAGCTGGCTTTCTCAGATTTCTACATGTAGGTAATGATCCCTTTAAGTGTTTTCACAATCATACCGTGATTGGTTCAAACCAATGTCACAGGTAACTGGTGAAACAAACACCAACAAACTCACAAACAATTTCAGTATCACAAGTGGTCAACCACAAGGGACATGGTTAATCCAAGTGAAGACTCATTTTCCAAGTGGAAGCTAAAGCATAAGCCCCCACAAAACCTGAGTAAAAAAAAATCTTTCATTTGTTTTTAACTGGGTAGTTTGGGAAAAAAAACTCCCAAGAGGCAAATCTAAAGACTTTGCAAAAATATTGACTGAAGTCAGAAGATAAAATTTGGAGTAAAGTGGCCTTTTCATAGATTCATTCATTTCTTTTTTGTGTTTAGAAACTAAGAACACAGACATAAAACACAAACATACATTTTTTGTGTGTTAGGTGATGGCAGTGAATGGGGAATACTTGCAGCAGTCAGTTGAATGACCTGCCCTGGCACAAGCAGTAAATGACATAAAGGCCTGCACTGCAGTCTCAGGGTGGGAACTTCTGTTGTGTGTCTCTGGCAAATAGACTTTTACACCTAATTATCACAGAGTGTGTTGCCTACTTGTGTGTTCCTTGCTATCTGGTTATTGCTTGTGCTCAGTATCTCCCTCATTAATTTGATCTTTCTTCCGCCCTGTGCCTCACTAATCAGAGATAAGTAAGATTCATCAGTAATCCTTTTCCTCCACAGAACTCTCTCAGGTAAAGCTGTATGGGTGTTTGAGAGCTGGAAGAGTTTGCATTTTAAAAACAAGGGCAGTCTTTTCTAGACACTCATGCAGAAGAAGCTAAAGCTAGGAAAATGGCAAGATTAGTCCATCTGTGACCTATCCTTTTCCTCATTCCCACTGCTAAAGACAGGGTACTTACATTTTCGTCAGCACAATAAATATCCAACATTTTCACAAATGCTATCCCTCCTCTAGAGATTTTCCATTGCAGTTGATACTATGCAATGTTAACCACCTCTCCCTAAATTACATTGCCTTCATTTGAGACATTCCCATACAAGAGTGCAGCTGTGATGGGATGTGCCTTAGGTCAGAGTACTGAGGTGAATGAAAAGGTGTGATGATGACATTGCACTTACTCTTTCTGCTTGCCACTTCTGAATAGTGCATTCATGTTGTTTTCCAGCTTGCAGAAAAGAAGTGGGTTTTATGAATGCCTACCATGCACATAAACAGACCCCATTTGATTTGGCAGGCAGGAGTAAGTGATGACAGATTGTTATCAAATTATTCTTTTATATTTTATACCAATAAGGATCATACAAATTTGTTGGAAGACACATACAAGGAATATAAAATGCATTCTAGACAAGATCTTCATTAAGATTACCCAAGTTTACTAATCCTTATGCCCAATCATAACCTCTGCTAATTTTGTCTTATTATTTGTCCCCTCTCAGCTTAGCAGTAATGAAAACAAAGCAGCCTTGGCCAGCCATTTACAAGGAAGGAAATTGTTAGAACAGAATGCCTCAATAAAGGAATGGGTTCTGCTGAGCAATGAGATGTAGCTTATCAGGACCAGGTGTACCTACAGCTTGTTGGCTAAAGGGAGCCCAAGACTGGCTCAGGATGCATTGATTTTCAATCAGAGCCTTTCCTTTCTGTCTGAAGTAGGCCTCCAGACTGTTTGGAAAATTGTCTGGAACACACTGAGAACATTCTGTGTTTCTGAGCAGGTTTGTTCTGGTTAAGACTCCTCCCAGTTTTCATGTTCAGTGTAAGATGTTTAAGTCTGAGGTTTTTCACTTGGAACAGAATCTGCAAGAAAGAATGGTATTTGGAACATAAGCATCTTATCCTATCAGGAAATAACAACTTGAATTGCAAATGCTTCCCCAGAAGGTGATCTGCCAGAGGTGCTTTCTACAGTCCTCTCAAAACTGTAAGTTTTTGCTCTTCAGTCATGTGATGCTCTAAGAAATGAGGCTACACACATTCATTTAATAATATAGTTCCCTTGTGATATGTTCACTTTCCTTAATGAGGGCAGTGTTGCTAACTTCTTAGAGCCTGAGGACTGTATCAAATTAACATAGCATGGAGGAAAAATTAGCAGAGAGAGGAGTTCCTTGTGTGAAATGGAATGAGATCACTGATGGTCCTTTTGTCAATCTTTATTTTTGTACTACAGACAAAATGTTAACAAGAACAATATAGAACACTATTACTCATGACTGGGATGCCCTTGTTTTTTTCAATAACCTGAAGGACCAAAAGTAATTAAACCTTCACAGTACTGATTGTATAACAAAGCAGGCACAATACAGGTGTTTAACTGTGAGAAAGAAAGGGAAGGAGCATGGATCTTGGTAAAATCACTGGGGAGAAATGACAGTGAATAGAAAAATTTTCTAGTTTTTCATGACAACTTTTTGCTTTGCGTGTGTTTACGTGAGTAAATCTAAAGTCCCACTATAGTCTCAGTAGGGTAATGCTGTGCTTCTGCTAATATATAAGAGACCAGAATGCAGCTCTTTCCATACTTCATCATAAAGCAAAACTGTCAAGGGCCAGAAAAGGCAACAAAGGAGTGCAGGAGAGAGAAAGCCAGGATTCATGAAGTAAGGGGAGACATCCACACTACATTTTTCTTTAAAATTTTCCTTTGCAAAACACAGTTGATAAAATACACCATCTCTGATTTTTGTCAGCCATACATGTCACTCTTGTACAAGCTCAACAGATACACAGAGACGTCGGCAAACTGGGAGGGTTTGTGAAATATACAGCCCATGTAAAATTTTAAACATCAGTTTGCTGCAGCTTTGGCCTTTCAGTGGTTGTGCCTTGCTTGTACAATGATAGTTCCTAAGAGGGCCTGTAAGCACTCCTTGCAGGACATCTGTCCTGCAGTGGCAATGGGGGCAAGGTGGTGCTTCCACACATTTGTTTGTGACTTCCCTGTGCAAAGGGGGTGAGCCATTGCTAGCAGATCCAAGGAGCTGTACAGCCAGGCATAATCAGCAGACATTGTTTTAGGTAATGATTATTGCCTTTTTTTTTTTTTCTGGCAAGGCTTCCTCTGCTCTTCTATGATTCTTGAATGCTGGCAATGCTGGAGGTAAAATCTCCCCATATCCTCTTGCTTCAGTGTCATGTTCAGGGTTTTCTTCCCATGCCTGGTGGATGTTATTACAACAAAAAGAGCTAGTGAGGGACTGAGCCATTCCACAGAAGCCTGCTAATTGCCTTTAAGACACACATGGTTGTATCTTTTAGTGATAAACCTTTCTATCAAAAGATACGCACAGTCGGCAACACCAGCTCACTTCCTCTCTGGCTCTAGGCATAGAAGCTGTGCATTGTCTTTGAATCCAGAAAAGAAGCCCTGACTGGCAGCACTCTTCTACCAGTCATGGGTTAGGTTTGGAAAACGTTTGGTGGCAACCCAGGCTTGGGTTGGCTTTGACAAGGTCAGCATGTGGGCATCGTTTCCCAGAGGGCACTGCCATCTGCTGCTGGTGGCACCAGGGAGCTTCACTGCAGCTCGCCAGCACATGACTACAGAACACTTGTGGTCAAACCTCACTTGCTTAAAGACAGCTCACAGTCATGGGCCAGATGGACTCATCTGGTTTCTTACAGCTCCAAAGACAGAGTATACAAATACAAATATAAACACTTACAAGTCACATCCTAAACTAAACAGAAGTTTAGGGAATGCAGCTTCTGTGGGGAGAGGTGCTAATTAGTGACACCTGCTCCAGCGCCCAGCAACAGACGGGTCTGACTGCAAATGAGTGGTTGGTCTGGAAAGACAGTGCTCTGGGGAACCTGCAGGAGTTAGGCAGATTTAGTTACACCAATTGGTAATAATCTGTGGACAATGAACACAGGAGCTAAGATTTGTCATCTAATAATACAGACAAAATGACAATAGGATGTGCTTTGGGAAAATGGCTGCAAGATTTTATCTTACCTTTTTTTTTTTAAGGGTACCGTGGTGAAGTTATACACAACCTTCTCATGGCAACATTGGAAGAGAATTAGACAGCATGCTCTTCCCAAAGCTGGAAATATTCTGTTGAAAAATCTCTGGTTTTCACACTTTAAATTTTCAAGCACAATCTTGTCATTTGCTAAGAAAATCAGACATTTAATACTTTTTTCCCCCTATTCTCTGGATTCTTCATTTTCTATCAGGACAAACCCCCCCATCTGTTATCTGTAGTAGCTAAGCCTGGTGGACATATTTCTGGGATGTTGGACTCTTGGATTCAAAAGCAGAGTATAGGTTAAAATAGGCCTTCCTTATTTCAGTGAATGCCCTGCACCCTCTGCTGTTGGCTGTAGTAACACAGAAGCTCTTCCCTTGGCATTCCCATTTGAGTGGCTCAATTGGAGAGTCCCTGCTCAATGGGCTGAAATGTTTCCTTTCCTCTGGCACTCCACTGATCTTCCAGTTTTGCATGAGGATCCCAGGCAAATCCCTGAAGGTTGCAGGCTCTCCCAAATGATGGAGAGCAGACAACAGGACCTCCTTTTGTACAGTCAGCCTCAAAAGATTAAAGTGGTTGGTAAGAAAGAAACCTCTTTTTAAATAGACTTTCTTTATGTACAATCTTAGGAGTTTAAATTAAGCAGGATAATTGTCACCACCAGTCAATTTTGGAAGTGGAAAATGCAAAAAAATAATTCTCTGGTCTGTTCTGTAGGAAGAGCACCCCATCCTTATCTTTCTTTGCCATTTCCCTTTCAAAGTTTTGGAAGATTTGGGCGCCTTCTATCTTCAGTAAACTGACTGCATCTAAGTGACGGGGCCACACCTCTTCTCTGTCCCTACATGCTTGCGCCAATTCAACTCTTCCGCTTATTTCAGGCTGTTGTAGATGGTTTCCTGATCATGACCTTTTACCATCTTTTGAGGCCCTGTATTTTCTAGCGGACCCCAATGTGGCAGTTAGAGAAGGAAAGTGGAGGACAAGGAAGCCATCCAATTTTCTCTAGTGAGATTTGAGGACTTTTAAGTCTCACAGACATCCTGCTAAGGCCAGAAACACGAAGAAGTCAATGGTTGAGGCAGTAAGAAAGATTGTGACAGATCAGGACTGTGGCTGACAGAAGGGCTACACAGGCCAAGGTGAACCCCTGAAAACATGCTTCAAAGAATCAGGGAGTAATAGTGCTCTGTCCCCATGAGTTAATGTTTTAAGATTGCTTAAAGAATAAGCAGAGCCAGCAAGTGAAGCTTGGGAAATGGCCACAGCTCTTTATCTTTTCCTTCTTCCCAAAAACATAGCTATCAAGCCACAAGTCCTTTTATTTTATGGGATAAGCCTTTATTGAAATACTTTACATTAAGTTCCTTTGCTGATGTATCTTTTTATTTTTGAGGGGACATTATATTTTGCATGTGAGTCCCTTGCTGGATTCTCTAAGCAGTTTTTAAGAAACAGTCCATGTAAGTACAATACTCAGGCAAAGGCTCAGGCTCAAGCTGCTGGAGGTCAGCACCACAGCTCCATTTGAGAAGTACTGCTTATCAACATAGTCGATGATAGTTGTCACAGCCAACATAGTCTCCTCACACGTGGGCTGGATTTGGTCAGCGGGGAGAACAAATCCATGAGTACCCGTGTCTCGCAGTTCAAATGTGTAGGAGAGTGGAATGCCAATTGTGTGAGCCCAGTCTCGTGAGGAGCCTGAGTTACTGTCTGTGAATTTAAAAATAGAGAGGAGATATTTGTGTTAAGTATGGTTCTTTGAAAATACTTCTTGTTATAGTTAATACAAGTTTATACCAGAATGCCTGAACTAAGCAGTAATCATGTATCACTGTGACACAGAGAACAGTTTCTAGGTGCTTTAATTCTTAGCTGTACTAAAAGTCTTCCATGGAGTTTCCTAAGTGACAGTTCTTCATAAGATGATGTTGTACAATAACAGGAGATGACTTTCAGGGATTCTGTGTTTTTAGCATTTTACTGTGACTAGTGTGAGGTACAAGATGGATTGGACATTTATCTGTCTTGTACTTAATTTCCTACATGGATGCTGACTAGAATTATTTTTTTTTTTTTTAAGCATAATTTTGGTCAAATCTGAAAAATTTCTGGCTTCTCCCTGTATCTCTGTTTATCTTCCTCGTGGATTGTTTTTTTTATCTATTCAGTATAAGCACAAGCCCTAGGCACAGGCAAGTTGCATTACACTTACACTGCATTGTTCATGCAGTCTGTGACTCAGGGACTGGCACTCGGGGACTGGCAGGGACAGCCACTGGAATATGCAAACCACATGGGTTCTGGAGCCAACTACTTACTGACTAGCGTGACTTATTTCTTACTGGGAAAATATTGGGTTTGCTAGGCAGTCTCTAGGGCCCTCAATCCTCTTTGTAAAGGCTGTCAACTCATATTAGCTATGATGTATTCATGATGTGGCCATCCAGTCTGTTAGGAACAGGGCTGAAATTTCACAGAATTGCAGGCAGCTGCCATGTGATAATGTCTGATGGAGTAACTGTAGACCTGATTGGGATTTTAATTTTTGCTTGATTCCAGTGAAGACAAATAGGAGTTTTGCTGCTGACTTCAGCAGGGTCAGGATGATCTATCACCAATCTCCTTCTGTCCCTTGTGATGGATCTGTGAGGAATACATGTAGGAACTAGCTTCTGATCAATACTTCATTCATTCCTGCAGTCAGCTTTCTAACTTAGAGTTATCTTGTATTCAAATGACTGCTGCTTATGTGTTGCACCAAACCAGCCCTTTTAATATTACTCAAAGTAGAAACTCAGCAAAACAGTACTTGCTGATGCATGTGACACAACAATTCTTTGAAACACAGAGCAATAAAAGGGAAACATAAAACAACTTACATAAAATTGAAGCAGTTGATCCTACTCTGTAGCTGGTCCCATACTTTCCTGTCAATGCAGCAGCTGCTTCTTTTGCAACTTGCATCTGGAAATTCAAAATAGGAACAGCATTGGCATCAGTGGCAGTACCTTTGGCAGTTATTTTGAGTGGACCAAAATTTTTGTCTCTTTCAGCTTCACATTTACATATGATCAGCTTTAATTTTTGATATTACTTCAGGTCTCTAGAGGAACTAATTAGAAACATTTGGACAAATTGTTCTTGATTCTTTGTAATGCGAATTGTGTTAAAATTTTAAAGATTACTCTGCTACTAGGTAGAGATGCTATTTTCTTTACTGTAAAGCTAGAGCCTTAAATTTTGGAGAATTTAGAGTCTATGCTGTATAACACACTGGTACTGACTACAGCAGTGATTGACCTCTTACTCGTTTTATTGCCATAGACTCTGTATCCCACCATCTTTAGAAACTGATCTATAGACAAAATAAATGATGTCTCCAATGACTTATGTGAAGTCTGAACCCAAATCTCTCATGCTCTTTACTAGTGGTTCAGCTACTGGAATCTTCATAAATACACACATAGGTGAACTTAAATCAGAACACTCAGAAACTGGGGGAAGAAGTTACCAAGAAATAGGTACTTACTTCACTCCCATTTTTCTGAGAGCATGTTTGGAATACCCTTTCTGGACACGATCATGATAGCCATATGTGTATAATGTGCTGGCATTCTAAAGTACAAATTCATTCTTGTATGCAGCAAATGTTGGTGCTCTTTTCCCTTTACTTTTGCATTAACCCTATCTGTAGTAGTTTTCCTGATTTAAAATGAAGAATTAGGAATTTCTGAGGCAAATAAACCTTATTGATGCTGAACAGAGAAGCAGTAACTCTGGGAGTTACTGAACTCCTTGAACAAGCCCAGCTCCTCTGAAGGAAAGGCAAGAGTGCAAATAAAGTTGCACCACATGCTACTGCCTGTACTTGCTCTCTACAAAGATAGAAGATGAGGGTTTTGCCCTACCAGTTCTTCATTGTTACTTGGAGGTTTATTTGTGGAACCATATGGAGTGAGGATGAGCTGTCCATAGGAGTGAATTGTTAAATAGCACAAAATGTCACTCTTCTTGCTTTTGATAAACTGAGCCACAGCTCTTGTCTCAGGCTCTGATTCTGGTCCAAGTCCACAGAAGACATCACTGCTGCAGTTAAAAGATACACCAACACCTGGGGAGGAATACAAACACTGAATCAATGGAGAAATATAGAACACCAGTTCCGAGGGAACTGGGAAATTTACCTTGGAGTGTCAAGGCATGTGTTTACGTGGGCAGGGGACTAGGCAGCTCAGTGGGACTTTAGCATTACACTCAGCAGGTAGCAACTAAAATTTGCTACAAGACTGAAATATTTACTGCACAGTTACAGAATGGCTGCAACAAAAACACTCTGACACCACCACAGTGTACCACACACTAGGGAAGCTTCGAAGGCTCCTTGAAATTCATGGCAAGTGCAAATACTGGCTGTTAAGCGACTAACTCCTAACATTCCTACCTAGAGATGATACTTGTTCCAGCAGTGAGTTAGAGGTATGGTTACATAAGAACAATTTTCTGCTTACAAAAATAAGTGCTGGATGAAAGTCAATGAGTTAATATTTTGACAAAGCAGGGGTTTATTTTTATATATGCTGTGATGACAACAAGATGAATATTCCTTTNACATCAAACTTACTGCCCCAGGATGAATTGAAGTTTCGGTTCAGATCTGTGCCATAGCAGGTGCCATTCTCATGTGGAGAGCGGCTTTTCCTCCACAAACGATCCTGAAGAAAAATAACTTCTGTTACACAATAAAAACTCAATGATCCGTATGGCCCAGTGATTATATAGTGTAAATACTCCTTTATTTTTGACCTCTGCATTCTAACTAACCCTGGTATTGTAAGAGTACAACTCTGTGTGCAAGGGTGATAAAGCTCAGTGACAGACAATTCATNCTGCTTCTGTGCAGTGTGGCACTCCTAAGCAAGACTTGTCATTGTGAGGGGTAAGAGATAATAGTATGTTTCAGATTCAGGAAGACTAATTCTTTTTTGTCAGCTAATCTTGCTACTGCTCCTTGGTTCCCTGCTATACTCACAGCTATACCTGGTTCTGTGCAGACCTCACTGCACTGCCTGTATGAGCTTCCCAGCTGAATTAACTGTGCATCCAAGTGCAGTGTTTAGTATGCCCCACACCTCCCAGGGAGCAAGCTGGGAGACAGCCCGATCCACATGGTGGTAGCCATGGGCCAAAGGTCCTGCATTAAATGATGCTTCAGATGGGCACAGGGGCCTGGAAGCATGGTGAGAGTGGCTGAAAACCAACATTTTGCATCATTCTCCATATCAGAAAAGGAAGATTATTTGGGAAGGCACACCGATTTCATAACCAAATATCCTGATACTTGACCAATTCTCCTCCTGTCTCGTGCAAAGGTGCTAAGATGCATCTGCTACTTGACATCTTTTATGAAGAATGAATGACTCTTCCAGACATAATGAAGTCTATCAACCAGGCCTTGAGCTGTTATTGAAGAAATATGCCCATCACCAGAAACCCAAAACCAATCGATCTTGTGGTTTTGTCTTCCCAAGTCTCATGACATTTGCTAGGAATATTTAGCTCTGCAATCTCAAGTGATCACTGATATTGCCAGAAGAAACAAAATCTCTCTGCCATGAGATTTATGTGAGTATCACTGTTTTCTGTTTAATTATAATTGTATGACTTATCTAAAAGTAACAAAACATGTTAGGCACATCTAACTTTCAGTCTAGTTCCTGGATTTTCACTACTTACTTCTTCCCAGGAATAGATGTAGCCATCAATATTGAGGACTGGCAAGACATAGAGGTCCAAGTTCTGCAGAAATCTGCTTATCTTTGGGTCAGTTTTATAATTTTGAAGAACCTGAAAAGGAAAAAATACGGACACTGAGCAGAGAATTTGGTGGTAATGACTGCAAAGAACGAGTTTAGAACTATCATCAGGTGATCACTCACTCCTGGGTATCACCATGGTATCCAACATCTACTTGATCCCCAGTGTGCCAGGTACCTTTTCTATACACGTGGAACATTGCTATATCATAGATTAGGGTTTCTTTATTTCAGGAGGACTGTGACTTTTTGATACAGAGAGGCTTGATCCAACAGCCACTGTGAGNTTGACCCAACAGCCACTGTGAGAAAAGGAGAGGTTGATACCAAGTTTTGGAAGGCTTTGAAAACATTCAGGTGTAGGAACTGGTGCACTAACTAATATTGTCCCGTATGTCAAACCGTGATTTGGACTTTGGTCTCCACAGATATCTGTACTATACACTAATTTTTAAAATCATATTTCAACAGAAAATCATAATATTTGGTACCACAATAGAAAAGATAACTGAAGTGTCCAAAGTGTTATGGTTTGCTTATTATCTAAATGGAAGAGTAAGGACTCACTTCTTTCACAAACCACTGACAGAAGGCTGGAGAGATCCATTCTCTGGCATGAATCCCACAGTCCATCCAAATTA
>VZTT01002824.1:9478-21199 GCA_013400855.1 Buphagus erythrorhynchus
TTTGCCTTTTTTTTTAATATAAGATTTTTATTCTTCAGTCCCACTAGGAGTCTGTTCTTACAAGTTTATCCCTCCTTGTAAACAGAGATTAATATTATCAGAACTGAGAAATCTCACTCCCCTTATATTATGAAAATCTGTAATAATATCATCTTTAAAAAAAAAACCAAAAACAAAACCAAACAGGTATGGAACTAAAGGTACTACAATCCCACTGAGAATTTCTCTAAATTGATGGATCGAATTCTGATATGTTGGTCTTTATGACTGAAGTCTTGCCACTTCAGCTGAAACAAAAGATTTTGTAGGGGAGACCTGACATCCAAAAAGAGAAAACCCTGTCGTTTAATAGCCCTAGTGTCTACCCAGCACCACCAGCTTCCCTCTTCTTTTCATTATAGTCCTCATGATAAAAGCCCTTCTCATTTCATCCTATTGTCTTTCATGATTTTAAGTCAGTACAAAGCTTCCTCATTCCATGGGAATCACTGTTATGTTTGTTTACAGAAGTGTTTTGACACTTTTTATTACAGGTGGATTATATCATGAAAAGAAAGGTTAAGAAAGGAGATTGTATGTCATTGATTGCATTTCCAGAGCATCGAAAGTGGACTAATATTTAAAATTATAATTTTAAATGCCTAAATTTGGGTAGAGTACTAAAGATCAAAAGAATGAATAGGGAAGAAAACATTCCCTAAAACAAAATACCAGATACTCTGGAAATAAGAAGCATCCAGTGAACCAATATAGGTATTATTTACCGTTTCCCATGCAAAAAGCAAATCCCACTTGAACTGAAAGCTTGTGATGTGGTCATCCACATGCATGGCTTTTCTCAAAGCTAGCTTTGACAGTAGGAACTAGCAGTATCAGAAATCGTGCATTTCACTCAGAAGGAAACTGCGTGCCTTTGAAGATCTGTACAAACACCAGCCTGTGTAAAGACTGGAACATTGCTTGTACTCTCCAAGGGGGAATTATACATAAATTTGAAGCAGCAGCTAGGTGTTCTGAGAGTACATGTGGAAAAGGATATCTGAAGTTGCTTTTAGATGTAATATAAAAGTAAATACAAATTTTGATTTGCATCTGGAATGTTTATCTGATATGAATGAATGTGATGAAGTCCAAGGATAGAAAGTTCAAAATAAAATTCCTCACCTACCTCATTTGAACAGTGCTGTACATTACCCAGCATTCCATCTCAGCTTGGGTTTTTTCAGTGTTTTGAGTTAAAAAAAATAAGGTAACACACCTATTCATGTACTACCTGCTACGAAAGATTTGAAATACAGCTGATTGAATTGCATTTGACCTTTATCCTGAGTCTGAGTATAGAATACTAATGCAATCATAAAGGCACTGCAACTACAGCCATTTGTTGGTTTTGAATCTGTTTAGTGATATTGGAAGGACAGTAATAGCAGGATTTTCTAAATCCTGCTCACTTCTATTTTTCTCTGACTGTACTTCCGTGCCTAACAATTATAGCTCTGACTTAAAATTTTACTTAATCCTAAAATCATACACATTAGTTTTATATTTCATTGACCTAAAGTAAAAAACCTAAGTTGCAACTTAATTAACGATTTGCCAAAATAATACTTAATTAGTATCATCATTTTCATTTTGTGAATAAGATCTTCTAGTCATGAAACTCTCTTGTCTTTTACCCATTAAGTGATAGAAAATCTATATTTTTATATCATCTCTTTCAAAAAAATTGAAAACAATTCTGTCTTCCCAAAAAGCCTACTGAGAATATCTCTGAAAAGATCTCCTGTTTTAGTCAAAAGTCAAAATCTTTTGTGGATTTTCAAGTTACAGAAAAAAGTGCATGCTAGACATACCTCTAGGATAGCCAGGAATGGGACAGAAGGGAAGGGGAAAACAATCAGCAATGTAAATAGATCAGTCTTCAGTTTTCTAGTGTCTGCTTGAATATTCCAGTTTGTAACTTTGGTCTTAAAGACATTTTCCATTGAAAAATTGTAGGCTTTGCTGTATGGCTGTGAGATACATAATCCTAAATTTTAAAATATTTTGTTTACCTTTTTTTCACTTTCTCTGATAAAAAGAAAGAAAGAGATTACTCATAATTATAACAGAATTTTAAAAGTCCTAATTCTTTTACAGAGAATAATTTGAACTGCTGTCACAGATGAACTGTTGATGTTGATTACCATGATATTTTATAAATAGATTGTAAACTGTAACCCATAGCACTGTTTTAAGCCTGGCTCCAGTGAAAAAAATTGCAAACATATCTTCTGATTCCAACAGGGGAAGGATTCCATTCAGGGTGGTCTCTGAGCAGTTTCAGCCAGGAGAGCCTTTCCTCTTTGCCCCATCAGTGGTGCATCAATGTAAGGTTAGAATGCTCATCAGACCTGAGCAAGGTGAATGAAAGCATATAGGGAGGTGACTGGTATTTTTCTACACTGTTAGGCTACCTTTCCCCAATCTTTATATTCAGTAAAGTTGTATATTAAAAAAAAAATAATGGTAGCATATGTTCAAACAGAATGGTTTTTCTCTGACCTATATGCATGCCTTTCCTAAAACAGGATTCCTCTATTTCAAATCTGCTTATTGTAGCACTGGTTTTAGTCCTGTATCAAAATTTATGAAATAAGTTTAAGATCCTCTAGAATTCATGTGGTTTGACTTTACATTTTGGCGGGGAAGCTGAGGAAATCAAAACAAAAGCAATGACCTTTCTGCTTTCCATATTTCAGTAAGATGAATATTTTGAAGCATGTCTTATGGAACAGTTACAAAAAAGTAGCTTAAATAAATTGTGCTGGCATTGGTGTAATATAATCATCTGAAACTGTCACATTAATGGTTCCAGCTTATCCTGCAGAAGCAAAATGTGATAAAAATAACCAGCCACAAGCTAATACTTACTGGGACAGTAATTCAGTGGAATGGAAATGATTGTTTGAATACTTCACTAACACAGCATATCAGTCAGTATTGACACTAAAAACGATAGTAAAATACTAAAGCTTGCCTAAGGGTGGTTTCATAATTCCTTCAAAATAATGTCTGTTCCTCAGAGGAGACAATCTTCTCTATAGTCAGTACTAGCATAGACTTAGTGGTAGTATCAATTAACCACCATAATACCCAAACCTCCCCAAGTTTTTATATAAATATGATTATCACAAAATGTTCATAGAAATGAATAGAGTTACAATTGATTGCTGTCAGAGTCTCCTATTTTATTTCTGAAGAATCTTTTTCATCTTATGCATTGTTCAACTTGAATTACATTGTGTGAATTAAAGAAATTTCAGCTTTTTTTTATATAAATTAATTTAAAGTGGATCAACACAATTGTGGGGAGTGCAACCAGAAGATATATTGCATTTTTCAACTCTATTTCTTCTTTGCCTCAAGAATTATGATTCATGTCTAGCTTCTAAATAGATTGGGGAACATTATAAAGATAATTTACTATTAATCACGACAGTAAATGAAAAGAAAAATTTACTGCTCCTCACACAATTCCAATTGTAGAAAATTAAAATGAGGGAGAAAAGATCTTATTGGCTGTGTTACCAATTATTTATATGGCTCATTAAAAGCTCAATATTTTACTCACTGTAACTATATGATTCACTATCCTTATCTTCAAATACCACTACTGCTTTGTCCTTCCTTAACTTCAGAGGCTGCAAAAGATGATTTTGTAAAAATAGATAGATATGTACATATTTGTATTTCAACTAGTTAAAAAATAAATCCATTCATACCCGCAGTGTGTAAAATTATCATCACAAATCCAGCATATTTCTGCTTCTTTTCTTCTTCTTAATGCTACAGAAAATGCATAGGGTAAGGTTTCTCACCCTTTTCTCCACAGCTGGCTAATTGGTGTGAGTTTTCAGAAGGAAAAACAATAACTGAACCGCTCATTTTTACCTTATTTGTGTTTTTTTCTTAATTTATACAGGAAAATATATTCTTAGCTAAACAAAATGCAGTTAAACTAAAGAAAAAATACAAATATTAGAAATGGCTGTAGGATAATATGTATCATGCCATTATCTTGTCATAAGGTTAAACATGCAATGAAAGAAAAAAAATAATCAGAAAATTGCACCTTTTTTCAAAAGAAATATCATGGATTAGGAGTTCATAAATCCACATTCAGCTGATATGTTATAGTGAATTCAAATACAAATAGTTGCAAAGACTGCATTATCACATTACCCACTTCTACCTGTTTAAACATTTTGAGGTAAAAGTAATACTTGCTACTATTTACAAAGCAGCAAATGAAAGGGCAAAATGCTCACATTTTTTGTGGACCTGACTGACCTTTGCTCTCCAAGAGAACAGGTTGCTGCTAATAGAAAAATAAACAACAGATGGCCTGGAGGGAACTTTTTTTCCTTTTAATGGGTTTTTACTTAACAGAAATCCGTAGCTTAAAGTAGGTCATTGTTGGGAATAGAGAACTACAACAGGCCTCAGCAGTTTAGATTAAGTGGCAAGAAAGGCCACCGATATGCCAAGATTGCTCATGTATCTGGGGAAAAGTTAATTTTTAAGTAAAATATCAGAGTTTAAATTCTTTGCTTTAGAAATTTAGAAATTTCACTCATTCTATTCTGCATATTTTGATGACTGATAAATAGAACATATTGTTTTATTGGGGTTTTTTTGTTGGGTTTTTTAGTTTTTCTTGTTGTGGGGAGGGGGGAGGGGGTCTGACCTCTAGGACAGAAATGTAGTAATCATCTAGTACCAAAAGTCAGATAATGAGTGAAACAAATAAGTTTTTTCTATTCTTTGTCTGGATACCTTAATATATTGCTTCCCTAGATCTTGAGGCTTCCATTATAGAAAGAGAATGGATTTTTTTTTAGAGTTAAAACCAAGACATTAAGATTTGGGGCAGGTTGGGAGACATGAACAGGGAACTGGGGTAAAATATTATGAATATAACTTGCACAGCACGGGACCACATTTAAGATAGCTTCAAATCCTTTGTCCTGGTTTAGGGCAAATTTGGGAGGAAACCTCTGAATGGGGTCCCTCTAGGAAAGAGATTCAAGCAGTCCCTCCCCCAATCGGCTCGGGAAAAAAAGTATTTTCCTCAGAGAGAAGTGGGAGAAAAAAAAACAAACTGTTTATTCAACAGGCAATACACCTCCCAGCACAAAAATGAACAATACCAAGCAGCAAAACCTCTCGCTGTTCCAAAGAGATGACAGATTTAGAAGAGTTCTTTCCGTGGTTGCCCGGCTCACTCAGGTGCTCTCAGTCCCTCCGGTGCTGGGAAATGGCGCGGCCCAGGCCAGGCCTGGTGGGACACAGGTGTGAGCTCCCTGTGCTCTTCTGGATGTTTCAGTCCAGAGCAGGTTCAAACAGTTCCAGAAAAAANACGACTTGGGGATACAGGCATCATACAGTCACCCCAAGACATCCTTTTCTCAGTGTAGATGGACCAGGAACAAAAAATACCCTGCAGAATATTTTCCAGCACATAATTTCATACTTCAAACTAAATATAGGAGGTTTCTGATGCAGAGAAAATATAGGAAGACTTATATCAAAGCTCAGGACACTGTGGCAGTGGGTAGAGACTGCTATGCATTTAGGTGGTTTGCATTTGATGATAACTACAATTCATCAGAGAAGAGGTAGTAGGAAGCTTACTCGCTGAAGGAATCTTTTTCCATTTCTGCTTCCTCTTCTTATCTCTTCAAAGTTTCATTGGCAGAAAAGTATAAGAGTGTATTCATTGGGAAAGCAAAAAAAAAGGTAAAAAATTCAGAACAAGTGAATAACAGATCAAGTAAATTCAAGACATTAATGCATTTTTTTAAGCAATAACCTTCTAAGTCAATATGTCCTGGGATGGTGCACACTAATGAAGTACACCTCAGTAGTATTTAACATAATTGTATACATACAACAAAGAGAAAATACAGGGAGATTTTTTTGCTCTATTGATTTTTATTGAAGAAGAGACAGCCCCATTTATGAAAATCATAAATAATCACTATAATTTACAGTATTTTCCTAGTTTTAGAAGCAAGCATGAAAAAAGCATAATTTATAATTTGTGAAGAGTTATTCTCCTACAAAGAGTTATAACAAAAATTATCACTATAATAAATAAAGCTTCTTGACCAATGCTATACAATGAACTTAACATAAAGCTGAGCTGAAATACTCACAATGAGAAAAAAGGAAAAGTTTAGCTGAGAAAAGAGATATCTGATTCACAGGTTTGTGGGCTGTGCATAAGTCTTAATTATCTATCCATATATGAAGTCTCTGCCTTGAAAGAATGAAATAATTTTTATTTTATTAACATATAGTGGTTAGAGGGAAGCAAGAACAGATAATATTTTACTTTCCCAACATAATTCTAAACAAGATTAAAATTTTAAAATAAAGTTCAATACAAGAAAGAACAGTGACTATACCTATCCAGTACATGTTTCATGTCTAAAAACAACCAACCAAATGCAAAATCTTCTACTGCTAACCAATGTCATGAGGAAATGCCATGAAGTCATACAAGCAAACCAAAATGGAATGATACACCCCATTTGGTCATCTGTGATCTAAGTGGCTGGAAAACAAAGACCTCTGGAGACTTCTGCAAATGGAAAGACAGTGATGGTGAGGTCTTTGTTTATCAGTTGATTTCATACATCAAAAGAATTTATGATGACACTACTTGTGGCTGAATAACTTCAAATCCTAATTTCTATTAGAATGTATTCAGTGACACTTCCATTAATGTGTTTAAAATAAATTTTAGAGTAATTTATTCTATAATATATATATAAATATACAAACTCTTACAAAGGTGAGCTAGGAATATTTTCAAAATAGCACCCAACCACACCAATTCCATTGAAATGGGAACTTGACATATAATGAGTGATATAGTGCCTTCAAAATAGAGCATAAAGTGGGGTAACCAGATATTAAATATTTAACAGAAATAAAAAGGCTGAAATCTCATGTGACAAGAGTTACCTAGTTGTGAAGGTGTCCCAGTACTTTAGACTTTAGAGCTGTTTAGGAAACATAGTTTTGACTCTGGAGAAGTTGAGCTAAGTTCCTGCTTAACTTCCTTCACAGGCCAAAAACATGCTGGGAGAGCTATTTAACTCCATCAAGATCATTAATGGTAGCAATTCAGTAGAAGTTTTGAACTTTAGAAAACTGTGGTTTGTTTTTGTTGCCACTTATATAAAATTTATCCCAAGTCCTGGCCACTGTAAGAAGCACGTTGCCCTCAATCAGGTTTCAAATAGGAATACTTTTAATAGGAACCTTTATACTGGCTTCAGCTTAAAACTATTTTAAGAAATTTAATTGCATTCAGTTTTTCTCTAGTAAAACTAAATTAGATTGTTAACATTTATTGCTATTTTCCCCTCTTAATTAAAATGACCTAAAAAGAACATATAAAACATTAAATGGAGACCAGAGGCATTCTAACAAATTATCTTATTACCTATAATTTTTTCAAAGTCTCCAAACTTTCTGGGTTACTGGGTTTTGCTTTAGTGTGTTTTTGTGTATCTGTTGAGTCTGTGCATTACAGAACAAGGAGATTCAACTTGATAAACCTATATAGGAAAGGTCTAAGATTTCCCAGCTCTGTTTTAGCTAGGCATAAATAAATAGCTTTCTAAACCACCTGTGTTAAAACATTCACAAATTTAGATCTGTGGTCAAAAGAAATCTTCTAGAATTCCCGTGTTGCTACACATTCAAATTTTAAAGTGCTTAACTCAACACTTTCCAGGCACACTGCTATTAATTAGATACCATGCAAATCATTGTGCACAGCTGAACAAAGTGGGATAAATTCCCGTCTAATTGAAATCTATAGAAGGTTGCAATTAGCTTCACTGAAGCCCCTAAACCATTCTCAGCCTTGTTTGTTTTTTTTTTTTTTGTTTTGTTTTGTTTTGTTGGTTTGTTTTGTTTTGTTTTGTTTTGTTTTTTTGTTGTTTTTTTTTTTTTTTACTATGGGGATGCAGGAAAACCTGTAGTACCTTCTATAAGTGTACGAAGTTTGTTGTTAATTACAGCCTTTGATGACAGTCTGCATACTTGTTAGCTGCTGTTTCAGCTCATAAGGCAAAGAAGGCAATGTAATAGTCACTGTGTGTGAAAAAGAATTCCCAGGAAACACTGAATAGAAAATAAAGTGAGCAGAGGAAACAAAATCTGTTTTTAGTTTTGAAAACCGAATCTGCAAAAGCAACGGAGACCATGAAGTGTGAGACTTAAAGTCTTACTAGAAAGGGCAAAGAGAATGGTATGTCCTCACTGCAACTTTGATCATCAGACATCTAAACCCCATAGTTAACAGTAAAGAGAAACCTGTAATTTTATTCTATAACCACACAAGGCCAAACTAGTCAGCTCTGCAGAGCTTAATAACACTGTGCTCCAGAATGATGGGCTCACCAGGACTCACTTGTATGACAAAAGGGTTTGCCATTGGCTTAGTACAATAGTTCTCTGAACAGTCAAGAATCTAGAATGTAAGCAACATCAAGAAAAGAAACTGAACACAAAGCAATATTCTCTGTAAATAGTGGGATTGTTTTTAATAATTCTAAATAAACTATGAACTTTTTGGCACAGGGCATTGTGAAGATGAAAATAGATGTATTTACAATGAGAAATTAATTAATGGAGAAGAATCCACCCAATGGCAAATGAATATGATCTTTGTATACTGACTTCATCTTCTGGAGCTCCTATCCCCTCATTGATTGCCTGATGTAGCAGGCAGGGAATTGATCATTCAAAATATTTCTATCTCTAATCTGTGCATCTATTTATGACAATTTTTAGAGAACATTTATTGGAGTTGCCCAAAACATAGTAAGTTTTATAAAAGAAAGGGAAAGGGAAAGGTAAGACAACAAAAACACAAAAAGGGGGAAGTCCTGAAATGCTTTTCAGTTATCTGATCTTTTTCTGTTATGGATGAACTTAAAATTCGCACCTTCCAAAGTTACTGCATAACTGTATTAACTTTTAATATTGTCCATCCTGTTTTTTCTTTAATTTTATAAGTATTATTTACATTGATGTGAAGGATTCTTCCCCAAAGACTTTCATTTTGAGTACCTTAAGTACTTAAGACAATAGTTTAACAGTTTTGACAATAAAGAATTTCATATTTGCAGGGGAGATTGCTTATGGTTTTTGAATAAGAGCCATTCTCTAGAAATTGTTCTAGAAAGGGATCATCATCTACTCTGTGTCCTTATCAGAGATGATTGAAGTACTTTCAGAAAGCTGCTGTTTCTATCTTCCAGCATTTCTCAACAACTTTACCTAAGGGTAATCCGACATTTCTCTGTGCTCTGAAAACAAGACATCAACAAATCAAGGTACATTTTTGCTGTTTCTGTACCTCTGTGTCTGACATATTGAGAAAACTTCTATGTGTTCCTGGTGATTGTAAACCTTCTCCCCATGAAAATTGATTTCTGCAAGCAATGTTCTTAGTATGCCAGTACATAAGAATCTTTATGTATTAGTGACTCAAATGAAAATCTTTAATAGAGCTAAAGAAAAAATTAAAAAAAAAAAAAAAAAAGGAAAAGTGAGAGCTGTATACAAAGTAAAATATATCACATTTGAGATGGGCTGCTTGACTATTTAAAAGATCTTCGGATGATTTCTGAGCTAAGTACCACTTTTGAACATTACATATCATAAATTTACACCTTTAATATATTTTGACATAATGTTGAAGGTACATATTCTCTTGTCCAGTCTTTCATTATGCATATTCTTTCTGCAGAGTATAGTTACTTTTAAGTTCATGTTTGACAGTTACTGACCTACAGCATATTTGCAAATATTCGTCTCTTATCTCCAGCTAATGGCAATTGTCATTTAGCATTCTACTGCAGTTTTCCATATACTACAGAGTAAGACAGAGTTTAAAGTTCTGTGAAATGTGAACAAAATTGTCTCATGAAAGGTGGATCCTTTTTTTTTTTCTGTTTTGAATTTTTTCTTTTTGTTTTTTCCCTCCAGACTTGACTGAGGCAATACTTGATAGTTTAGTTCCAGACATATCGTAGCCAAGACTGACATGTGATTCTAAGACTAAAAGTCTTTTTCTTCAAGATGTTTCTGTTTTGCTGGTACACTATAGAGAAGAATTGGAACCGTATCTGTTCTTGAATCAGTGTTCATATCTGATGTATTATCTTCTCACCAGTGCAGTATGGAAAATTCAAAATATTTCAGTCTCTTATCTAAGTATCTATTAGATTAGGTACTAATCCCTTCTTACTCTCCTACAGAGAAGTAGAGTCAGCTTCACAGTAATTTAGTGGCAAAACCAGACACTACTCTCTTCTTATCAAGTTTAAACAATTGTTTAATAGTCTAATGTTTAGGGGTTTAAGATTCAGTGGGGGAAGCACAGCAGTAAGCACATGTTACCAAGCTATTGCTGCTGTTCTATTGTATGAGGACCGTCTACATCTACTTATTGTCTAGTTCATGCCACTTCAATTACAGAAAGAAATAAAATGAAGTTTTCAGTGTATCTTTCATTCTGAAGTCAAAACACAAATTGTCCCAGGGGAAGCTGTGAAAGACATGCATTTACACCATCTTGTCTACTGCTTCTGGCCCTTGCTGGAGCTGTTGGGATCTCAGGAGACAAGGAAATTGGAGAAGCAGCACACTGTGAATCACTGCTATCTGAGCTTTACCTTATCATACTGAACTCCATTGCCAACAACATCCACAAAAACCTAGCTATTAGTCACTTGAGTCTTCAACATCACTGAATATCTGAGAGGAAAGGGGAAGGAGTACCGCCAATAGTAGCAAGCTGAAACAACATTTTTCAGGAGAAAATATGTTGAAAGGATAAGCAGAAACCCAGCCATCCTTACAGAATATGTTGCAAACATAAAGAAATATTTCACTCCTGTAAAGTAGAAAGTTCTGCAGATTCATTAGAAGATGGAATCTGACCTCTTCCTTTCTCCTCCTCCAGCTTGCACTGTTAAGCAATACATTTTAGAGACATGGAAATAGAACCAAGACTTTTAACACTGTTTCTTTTTTGAAATTTGTTTTTTAGGGAATATTGGAGGTTCTAATTATCCTGTCCACTTGGAAGGTTAAAAAATGTGATAGCTGCCTAAAAATTAAGCAGCCACTTCTTGACCCAGACTTGTACCCCCTTCCTCTTTTGTTCCCTAGAGATTTCTGCAGGGATGGTCACAGACACACAGCAATGTTGAGAGAGCAACCACCCCCAGGGATGCTGCTGTGCCACTCCTTCTCCATACAGATGCCAGGGTACCTCCATCATATTTGTTACCATATCACCAAGAGCTTTCCTGATTAGATTCCAGTATGTTTTTGTCTTTGTGCTTAAAAAAAAAGATTCTGTTTTGATCCTAGGACAGCATACTCCTTCACTCAGGTGAATTAGGATTTGTCCTTTATTTCTTAAATCTATTCCTACAATGTAAAAAATGAATGAATAGCTTTGTCTAAGGAGTAGTGCACAGTCAGCTGCTTATCCATGACCTTGTTGGTCCTCACTGTGTGTTAATGAGTTGGTTTTATGCATTGTCTGAAGAGGGATGACAGCAAGTAGAATTCATGGAAGTGATAATGATAATGATAATAATAATAATAATAATAAGTCGTAGTAGTAGTAGTAGTAAGACA
>VZTT01002829.1:18518-28914 GCA_013400855.1 Buphagus erythrorhynchus
TCCCCCCCCCCAACAAGGAAAAGCATAATTTTTGTTTAGTAAAGCTTCAGGAAACAAAGAATTTGTACCTTTTGGACAGGCAAGCTACAAGATTTAGTATTTGCTTATTTACTATATTGGGACTTTTGCAGCAAAGCTCTTTTTTACCACAGTCCCACATCACAAAAAATTACAAACCAATACCAAAATTTCCCGACAGCCAAAGAATGCTGCCATATTGAGTACCTTACACTGAGAGAAACTAGATAAAAAACTCCTGCAACTAAATTTGGAACCAATTTCACCTATTCAACAATTTAAAATGAAATTTTAAAAAAACTACATGCACTTTTTATAGCCTGTGCTTGCTGTCTAGTGAACAATATAACTTGGCTAAAGGCCTTGTGTTTTTCCCAAACATGACAGAACCCAGGAATATTGTGCCTCTGAACATTAGTCAACGCTGACTTACAAAACAAAACAAAATAAAACCATTTTCCTGCATCTAAAATCATCTCCACACTTCAGAAAACTAAAAAAGAAGCTCTCTAAATATGTGTTCTTGTGCTGTAAGCTAAATAAATAAGCAGTGAAGATTCAATAGTGAACAGCTGCACTAACAGTTGTTAGTAATGTTGAACCATTGCTATCAAAGCAAAAGTTTTAGTGTTAAAAGACAAACCCACAAAGATTCCCAGCAATAATCACTGGCAGCAGCTTGCACTTCACCTGTTCAGAACAGCAGCTGCCAAAAGCTGTGCTCTTTGCTGCCTGTGCCCCTGCAAAAAGATGCACCTGTCACAACCAGTCCAATGCCCAGCAAGGTTTTTAAAATAATTTTGCATTATTGGGCAGGTTACCATAAATTACTGCACTCTTCTCTATAAGCTTTTCTTTCCTTCTCCAGGAGAGGAACTTCATGTCAGGCAGATTTTTGTCTTTGCTGCTATTAAACAGTGCTGTGATGACAGATACACACAAAAAGAGTCTCTGTCATCACAGCAGTTAAGCAGCAATCTTGTTATCTTTGTGTCAACCCACAATGTTACCAGGACATTTTTAACAAAGAAACCTGCTTTGTAAAGGTCATATCCTGTAATACATTTTGGATGAAAACGTGACCCTTCAAAGAGAATAAAGTCAATCAATAGCTTTGTCATTGGTCTTTATTCAGCCAAATTTCTCAATTAGAGGGCCAGCTGAAAGCTCACTGGAATCGACAGCAATATGATATTTTTAAATGTCAGCAGTGCCTGCTGCAGTCCCTTCAGCTGGTATTAATAAGGTGCATCCTTGGTGTACTGAAGAGAAACTCCCTTTCAGCACACATCATGAATTTACAATGGACACGGGGCCATGCCAGCTGCTCACACCCAGCTCTGCTGCATTTTGCACGTTGCTCCCTCCCAGGTGGCAGCAGGGCTCTGGGAAGCACTCACCCACTGTCATCAACTCTCCTTGCACTTCATGTCTTGTAAGGCCAAGCATGCAGAGGTGTCCAAATCCTCCCTCATAAGACAAACACTCTAATCCTTAAATAAGCTTTTCTGCCCTCTTCCTACCTTCCAGGAGTCAAAATAGTCAGTTTAGGTTTGTTTTTTCTTCATCTGCCAGTCCAGCATGGGACACAATACACCACTTGCAGTCTTACTGGAGCTTTACAGCAGAGCAACATTATCTCTCTTGATTTATACCTAATCCCTCTGTTTACACATCATGGGACCTTGTTAGCTCTTGCTCCTGCCACACACTGTGTTTTTATCTTCAAAGTAAGCACATGTTGTTATGTGTGCTCTATTCAGCTTCACAAATACATTCCTGTGTCTTCACAACACTGCTTCTGACTTAGCAGCATCAAACACTGGGCTCTTCACATGCCCATTATCCCCTTTCTCCATACCCTTGTTGACAACCTACCCTCGACAAGCTGTTTTCCATCACCTATTTGGATTCAACACAGCCTGGTCCTGATGCTGTTTATAATTCCAAAAGTGTTTCCCTTCTAACCTTACCTGAGTCTGTTTCTACTTATTGTGACCCTTTATTTCCTGCCAGTTTGCCAACTAGCAATCAAGCTCACACAAGCTGTTATGTTGTCAAAGACTGCCTTACCTATGACAGATTTTTTTCCAACTGCTTAAATAAAAATCACTAAAACAATACATCAGCTGAGTACAGAGAGGCTATTAGAGAAGAAAGGAACACCAGCTCTGCTCTCTGTTTTCTATCATATCCCTGGCAAGAAATCTCAATATAAATTGGATTTTAAAGTTTTAAATTACGGTTAGCATTTGTAAACTGAAAAAAAAAATGGCATCTTAGAGCGATTTTATTAGATGTTTTAGAAGTAATTTTTTTTCTAATGCTGAGTTTTAACCTAAACAGAGCCATGTTTGTAAGCCTTAACTCTACCTTTGCCCTCTGTCAATACCTCAGATGCCCAGTTTATCTGTAGCAGCATGAATTACACATCATGGGAACCCTCAAATCAGCAGTGGGTTAATCTTTATTGAGCACAAGCACAGATTAGTTGCACCCCACCATGTTCCTACTCAGAGGAAGGACAGAATAGGATGGAGTGGCCTCTGTGTCAGGGACCAGCTGGAATGCATGGAGCCACACCTGAGGATGGATGAGGAGCTGACCTGATGGGTCAGGATTAAAGGGGGGACAGGGACAGGTGACATTACAGTCACCTAGGGGGCTACAGGCCACCCAAGCTGGAAGACCAAGGGGAGTGTCCTCACATCCACAAGCCATGGTCCTCGTGGGTGACTTCAACCACCCCATTACCTCTTGGAGAGACAGCACAGAGGGGCATAACCAACCCAGAAGGTTCCTGGAATGCATTGTTGGTAACTCTTCTCCACGGGACAAGGACATGGACCTGTAGGAGCAGGTCCAGAGGAGGCCACAAAGATGCCCAGGGGGCTGCAGCATCTCTGCTGTGGGGGAGATTTGAGACTGTTCAGCCTGGAGAAGGCTCCAGTGAGACCTTAGGGCACCTTCCAACACCTTGGGGGGCTCCAAGAGAGCTGGAGAGGGACTTTTGGACTGCCATGGAGCGACAGGACAAGGGGAAATTGCTTTAAACTGGAAGAGGGCAGGTTTACACTGGGTGCTAGGAAGAAGCTCTTCCCAGGGAGGCTGGTGAGACCCTGGCACAGGGTGCCCAGAGAAGCTGTGGCTGCCCCATCCCTGCAAGTGTTCTGAACCAGGACAGGGCTTGGAGCCACCTGGGATAATGGAAGGTGTCCCTGCCCATGGTAGGGGCGTGGAATGAGATGACCTTTAAGGTCCCTTCCAACCCAAACTAATCTTTTATTCTAGGATGTACTTGTTTTATTTTAAAGTCTTCCTTTCACTGCTTTGCATTTATTACATTACAAAATAGCCTACTATCTCTTTTTCATTTCCATTTTAAATTTTATTGAATTTCTCCTTGAAGGAATGATATTTCCAATGTTCTCACACTATTTACCACAGATTTCTGTGTTTCAGTCTGAAATTATATACATATATTTATGTAAAGCAAATGACACAGATTACAGAAAATACAAACAAAATCAAATGCTAAAGATTAAATTACTACTTTTTAACTATATATCCAATTAAAAACAGTTCAAATACTGACACGTATTAATTCAAAGTGACAAACCTGTGTGTGCTTACTAAACTAGAAGACTCCAAAACTTGAAATTAATGGCCTTGCTACTTTGCATGAGTTTATAGGATATTATTTTTGCAGGTTAAATGTAGTCTAAGCACCTCATAAAATCTGTCTTCTAACTTAGTAAATAAAACTAATAATTATGTACTGCAGTATGCCATTAACTGAAGCTCCCTACTGACTTTTCTGTGGCAAAATATTTTTTTTACATTAGAAATTAGGATAAAGACGTGATGTTAAATGCCATCTGAAAAGTGGAAAAACATCACTAGTAAACTGTATGCAAGCTAGGAGGTGTAACTGAGAATTCACAGAGCTCACTTTGCGTTATCATGACAAAGGAAGAAAACTTTCCAGAAAATAGTCAGATATCAAAACCTGCCTGCCAATTTACAGAAGTTACACAGAGTCTGTACAGAATTGAACAGAAACCTGAATCTTCTTGAAGTGAATATCCACATCGCAAAAAAAAAAAAATAAAAAATTTTAGTCTGCTTTCTTTTCCTTTAAAAGTAGTATGAGAGAGGGTATGGAGAGGTTGGTGCTAACCCTGAACAGTTTATCTACTGGACATAATCCAAACTCATTCTCTTCCCAGAGCTTGATTTTACTCAACCCTTTCCATAAAAAGCATTTTCTGACCGTTTCTCTGACCTAAATGTTCTCTCAAGTAATTTTTCTGGAAAGGTGTTCTTTTTTTCCCATCATGTGTGAGTTTTGCTGGAGTCTATGATTAGAGGTAGGTGCCACTTTGCTCAACAGAAAGTGCACATATCAGCAGGCATGGTTTAAATGCCAACTTCAATAGCTCAGTAAGGGAGTCCTAGAAAAAGCATTTGAATCTTCCACACCTTCAGAAACTGTAAGTGAACATGAAGGTAGAACTACTGTCAGTCCTAAGAGGAAAAAACAGCTTTAAGTGTTGTGGCAAAACACCTGTACAGGGGAGGCCAAATCCATACAACTCTTAGGCTGTTCTTAAGTGGTTTTTCATATAAAAGCTTTCAGCTGCTAACATTTTCAATTGAAAATTTTTCAGTTTTGAAATACAGATCAACAGTGGTTGATCAGACAGGTCTTCACACAGTTCTTATAATGTGGAACCTACTGTCATGATGCAAAGCAAGAACAAGTTGATTCAAAGGCAGAAATGATTTAAAGGCACTGATATCTAAAAATCTACCTAAGATTATTTCAGTATATGCAGGTGTAAGATGAAACCTCAAAAACAGGAAATGGAATAAAAGCAGAAGAAGAAAGGTGCCTGTGTTATATTTATACTGACATAGAAACCAAATGATGGCATCTCATGGATAGTCACCTGTGCCTCTGCACTGACCACTAATTCCCAATATAAAGATATATTTATTTCTCAAGGTATCTTCTTTTGTTTTCTCTTAAATACTTCTCCAGAAATCCATTCCAAATATTAAACAAAAATCACTAGATTCATAATGAAGCTGCCCCAGAGGACACAGGCTCCTGTTCTGAAACTTCCAAGTTATTCCACTCCAGTCCCCTGCTTTAACAAGGGCAACTTCATTCCTTGGCATCTCTGTGCACTTTCTTTATCATTGCACTTTTCTAATTTTGAAGAAAACCAGCAGGGATATTTGCCTGCAAGCCTCCCCAGGTATGGAGCACTGTGGCAATTTCTACTTGCTGGGAGCAATGGGGTTTATTCAATGTACTCCTTAGTCCATGGGGGTTCACAGAGAGTTCCTGAGCCTCAACAAGGGGTTACTGGGCTGAGAGTTCATTCAGACTCTGCCACTGATTTTTACATCACTGGATGTTTGTTCTTCCACTTTTCCATCTCTTTGTTAAGAATACTAAGGAATTTGTAGAGATTCTGAGTATTATCACAGATGAAAAGCAAGATAAAATTATCAGAAATGTTACTAATATTTTTAGTACTATACATTTACTCAAGCCACAACCATAATTGTAACACAGAGGTTTCAGGTCTGAACAAAACTAAGATATTAATAGGTCAAAATACACCTCTTATTTCAACTGAGATCCTGCTTAGTATTATATAGTCAAGTTATATTTAATGTAATAAAAGATAATACAAAAAGAAAATCAAGAATTTCCTTTTAGTTTTAATATAGTTTCTATCTTTAGTGGAAGCTAAAGCCTCTTTGAAGCCTTTTGCAAATGAACTGCACTTTCTTTTAAAAACATGCCATTCCATATGGAAGCACTGATACCTTTGTTAAAAGGCAGGAAAGCTGTTGCTCAAAATTTGAGAGAAGTCAAATGACAACTGTTAGTGGATAAAGACCTACTAGATCCTTATATTGTGGACAAAACAATGTGTAAATAATTGCAGGCAAAAGAGATCATTGCTGTTGTGTTTGGCATATCAGCAAGTACACTTTTGCCTCCAAAAAATACCAGTGAAACAATCAGGCTTCTGAGCAATAACCATCTGAAATTATCATCATTTCCATAAAAAGCAGCATCATGATGGACAGTGTTTAGGGGAATTTACATGAAATCTAAAAAGCACCCGTCCATACAGGCAGAACTAAAGAGGGAGAGAACTCTCTGATGCTCAAAATAGTACTAGAAATGAATGCTGAAACATCCCAAGGTAACAAAGGACATTTGCATTTAATATCTTCATTCAGACCTATTATATTTTATGAGAAGGATTTTCAAACCCAAACATTTATAACAAATTAGCATCAACTTGGAACTGAGCACTTCACAATAGCCAGATGTGAGGGGGTCTCTACTTTTTTCCTCTCCTCAAATACTGGACATCCCACAGTGATCTTAACACATATCCAGACAAAGCAGCTTCAGCTGCTTATTCATGGATATGTGCTAGTGCTTAGTATCTGCCAGCAGACCAAGAAAGTAGCAAAATATCTCCTTCCCAAACCATATTAATAGTTCATAATAATCAAACAAATTAATAATGAAAGTGAAGGGGGAACAGCAATGATTAGGGCCAAACAGGGTAAGTACCTATACTACAATGCACCCCCAAAGCTTTCCATGGTAAGCACTTACAACCCACAAGAAAGCCCAGTTTTACAGACCGAAATCCTTCTGGGAGAAGGGTTTTTATTTATATCAAGACTCACAGTCTCTATGGGATATCTTACAGCATCTGAGCTGACAGAACTAGTTTTCACTTGCATGACTTGAACTGAAATGTAGGTCCCAGCTTACACAAGTTTTCAACCAAGATCTCTGGATTTTGAAACAGCCTCAGATATGCTGTAATACACTGAGCTTTTTTAACGTATTTTTTTTAAAAGTTAACATTCCTCTAGGTTGTTTATTCTTTTTCCATGAGTGCCTTCAAAGACTTCAGATTATGTTTTTACATCTTTAATAATTCTATATAGATATAAGAGCCACAACTGAAAGTTATTATTGTAGATTCCAGCAAACATTTGATATTTTATGAGTCTTCAAAACAAAAGCTACCTCTCTTCGAAACAAAATCAGTCTTCTGTCTTAAAGTGTACCAGGATACACTACCATGTGCCCTCAAAATCTCTTTTTTATTATTCCCTGAAGAAGGCTGCTACTCACTGAGACTACAGCAGCACAACTTTGCTTTTATTTTTCTCAACATGATCTAAGTGGAAATAAGCAAATAGTCATTTTGGACAGCACCATGCATAAGGAGTAGATATTTATACAAAACAGAGGAAGCAGACTATCCCTAGTGTTCCTGCATACTCCTTCCAGCTGCCTCATCCCCTCTGACAAGCAAAGCTTTTAGATCCTTTCCCATTCAGCCTCACCACCCTCCTTTAAAGCAGCAGCACTCTGCTGCTGTACCTGCTCATGCACTGACTCAGCCAGCTTCCCTCAGTGATTTCATTTCATCACGTGGCCAAACAGCCTGGAACCATTGCTGAACTAAAAAGAGCTTCAGTAACTTTCTGGTTACTGAGGACTTGAATGGCAGAATATGTGCAGACCAATATTACTATCTAGGCCTGCCATGCAAATCAGGTACTCTACACTCTAACTTCAAAACTGGCAAAAAGATTCAAAGATTTTTTTTTTTCTTTAAAGCTTGGGCAGTGTTTGCTCTTTTTGTCTCCTTCTTGCTCTCTCCCTTTTTTTTTTTTTTAATTTCTGTGACTGAACCATTAATTTCCCCTCTTTGTCTCTGAAAGAAAGAAAAGGGAAGAATTTTGGGCATGTACATATGGAAGATCCATGTTCATGATTCAGTGAGAAGTTGCATTCTCGGAATCAGTTTTCCTTGGCATACAAGTTTCTCTTAGCTCATCTGTGAATCTGAAGTGACACCCAAAACCATCAACAAACTCTTGAAGTCAGCTCACACCTGCTGAGGCTCACAAGGATTGCTGTAGCCCCCTCAAGGCTGACACAGTCCTAAGGACCTATTGCAACCCCAAACATTTCTGCTCTGCAAGACCTCCAGCAGCTCCCGACTCCCTACAGGCACCAAATTTACAACAGCCACAAGTTAAAAATGCTTAAAGGCAAGAGACACTTTAACATTCATTGCTTCTGATGACTGCATTATGCATCATACACCTTTAATAAGATAAAATAAAGAAGTAGGTTACCTGGGGTTAAAAGAATGACTGACATAGTGATGAGTGAACAAACAACTAGAATCACCAGCAGCGCAATAGCAATTCCCTTCCAGTTCCTCTGCGGAGGGCTGTTACTTCCAAGTTCCTACAGGAATGGAAAAAAATGAAATAAAAGGAAAAGACCACATTTCATAAACATACATTTCCAGAACTATTAGCGATAGGAAAACTGCTCTGTACATGCTCAAAATCACAGCACGGGAGGTGATAATGATCCCTCCCTTCTCCACAGTCATCCGAAGGTGTGCAACTCTCATGCTTTTTTAATGGGTATCTTTCGTTTTTTAAAATATATATATGTAATTTTATACCCTAAGAGACAATCAAATGATCTTATGCAAGCTGTCCAAAATACAACTGGTGTTAAAATGTCCTGAACATAAACTTCAGGACAATATCAACTAGCAGTTTATAAGATAATTACAGAAATGAAATGTAGTAATTTACTGTAATTCCACCTAACATGGTATGGGCCATAAAGGTTTAAATACACATCCTTTTTAATGCACACTATTAGACTTATTTGTAATAAAAAGCATTAGCAAAACTGCCTGAGGCTGCAAGTATTGCATCTGAAGCTACAAGCTCTTTTTCTCTATGCAGTACATCAACTGTAAACTGCTCCCCTATTAGTTATAAAAAAACAACAGTAGCTTATAACAAATGTTAAATGAATGCTTCTGTAGCTACCAGTGCACTCAGGCTTACATCCTCTGTGGTTACACGTTTAACTCCTGCCAGGCACCTTTTATATTTTTTCAATAACAGCAATGCATTGCCCACATGCATGGTACAGTTTGAGACCAAACAGCACATAAACATCTAACAACACAATGACAAAACTAGTACAACTGTTTCTTACAACCTCAGCCTTCCCTCACAGAAAACAATATTTTTTCTACCTAGATTTGGCAAGCAGAAATGTTTCTCTGCCACAATTACATGTGCCTTTAGTATCTCAAAATTAAATGCTATGGTAAGATTGAAAAAAAAAAAAACAAAAAAACAAAACACAAAAAAAACCTGCTATGTTTTATATGTTGTATAAGCTTCCAAAAGCATGGTAACATTTTTTCACATACACATTATTTCATTGTGCATTTCTGGGTTATAATGAGTGTGAAATGGGTAAGTCTTAAAAGAAAGTGGCAATGTTCTTGTGCCTTTTTGGCTCACGTACACCACTTCAGCATCACACATCACCCAAAGCAGCAATAGTGGCTTTAACTTTTTAATGTTGTTTTTTTAACCCCTTGCTGGTTCATTTCTACCTATAAAAGCTTCTCTCCCTGGTCCTCTTTTCCAGAAAATAAAAGGGGAATTGCCAACACAATCTCTAAGCAATGCCACAGGGAATTCTCACAGCAGTCCTCAGCACATCACAGCTCCCAGCAAGGAATGTCCCCACTTCCCCAACACATCTTCTGCCCACTGGACCCATTATCCTGCCCAGCCTGCCTGAAATTCCTCATTTTTGAGATTTTTAGCCTCAGCAGAGTGGAAGAGCAGCCATCCTGTGTCCTACTCCAGGCTGGTCAGCACAGGAGCAGCTCCCCCACCTGAGAGGTGTCAGCCTGCCCCTCCACACCCAGAACAACTGAACCCTTTGATTATCCCAGGAATCTCCTCCTGGGTGCTGCTCCTGACCCCGTGTCAGACCATGGATGATGTTCACCTATACATGCAGAAGTGCCTGAGGGCAGCTGCACACAGGATTTGTGGCCAGTCCCTCCCACACAGAACTTTGCAGCTTTCCCAGGATCACCGTGTGGAAGAACCTGATTATCACAACCAACAGCACATCTGAGATACCTGTGGGAGTTTTATTGAAATTCAGGACTTCTGTCTTCAGCACTCAGGGGATAAAAATGGTGTAAGCAGAAACTCCTGCCATCTGTTTCCTTTCTCCACCCCGCTGCCCCTGCTTCCCAACCACTTCCAAGCCTGCCTGCTTCCCTCATTTTCCTTCCTAGCTTGTGGAATATTAATTACCACAGCCTGGGTAGCCTTAGACACAAGTCTTCAAGGCCTGCATGACTGCTCCATCAGCCCCTTTGGTGAACCCTAGGTTATGAGCATCGTGTGGTTCCATCCTCTCTGCCCATGCTGGCATTGCAGCTTTTCCACAAAAATACAGCATTTCTGC
>VZTT01002829.1:36812-62496 GCA_013400855.1 Buphagus erythrorhynchus
GCTGTTTTACCAGAGTAATTGATTTTTTTTTTTCAGTATACTTCCAGATAATGTAAAAATCCAGCTTTTCTTTCCCTGCAAATTCATTTTACCTAATGGCAAACCCATCTACCTAAAACACCTCAAAAGCCCTTTATACATTATGTTTCTTTGGGTAATGTGAGCCACCCAATAAAAGTCAAGATGCTCCTATTGGCAAAATTTTCCAAATGCTGTTTTTACTGAAAAGCAAAGAAATATATAGATACACTAAGGACTGCTCTAGCAAAGCCTGGGCATTCTAAGGAGCAACTCAAATGAACCTTTGATTGTAGGGATAAATAATCCCTAATATAATAATAGTGCCAAGAAAAGCAGTGATGTTGTCAAGCACTCTATATATGCTTTAATATTTTCACTAATAAAGGTGAGAGTATATCCCTGAATATCTTAGAAATCTTGGCAGAAATCCATCCAAGCTAGGAGTTTTGACTGAGAGAAAGTCATGAATGGCACCTTTCATTTCCTCCAGACTAATGTCTTCTTTCTGTCTGATTCCAATGACAAATAAGGCAAGGATGATCTCTATAAAACACATCATATCTATTTCTTTTGGGTTTCTTGCCATTTAGAAGTTAGAAGACTTGTAATTAGAGTTCTGATAAACAGAGATGGAAGAGAAAGATCTTGCCAATGCAGAAGTGGGAACCTGCCTTTGGCAGAGCTGTTACACCACAGTGGGTGAAAAGTTCCAAGCAGCCCTGTCACTGAATTTTCCATTAATGCACTGCAAGTTCTGAAGACCCAGTACTCACAACAGGCACTCAGCTCAAAATCTCTCCCTGGCTCTGAGCTTTAATATAAGAGCCAGATAATTCCTTCAGATCCATTTCAACAGCTCCTACTGAAATGTCTGGAGGCAAATATTTGACTCAAATGAAGGTGGTGGGCTCTGAGACAGGCTGTAACACTGTGGCTTTCTTTTATACTATAGACCTTAAATAAAATGGATTCTTGTGATACACCATGATTCCCCAGATTAATAATTTTTAAAAATATCAACCTTCATTTCCTTTTTCAAATACTTGCTTAGTTTTTAACAAGAATGAATAAACATATTCAGTGTGTGCTCAAAAACAAGCTGCTAGAAGTCAGAATCCAGACCTATATGGTCAACTAAACTGAATAATTTCATTAATAAGCTACAAAAGGAATTTTCCCAGATTTATGCCGTGCAAAAACGGGTTCACATGTAATCTTGAATGTTCATAAAATACAAACCACTTTCAGAGCAAAAACAGGAAAAAAAAAAACCAAAAAAAAAATCACACAAATTAAAGCAAACAAACCACCCACAGAACAGAAGTCTGGATTTTATCACAGATGACTGGCAGTGATTAACAAACGTATTTTCAAACTGATGGAAAGTTGCCAAGAATTAGTTTTTAGCTAATTTACAAAAAGGGAACTGTAACAAAAGAAGGAAAATGTCCTTCTTCACATTTTGTGTTAATTTTATACCTGTGGGGTTTCTTCCTGTTTTCTGCAGCTCACAGCACCGTATGCTCCTTATTCCCTCCTGAGTCACTGAATAATCTTTTACATCCCTGTCTCCTTTGTGTAAACAACTTAAGAAATTTTCTGGAAGCAGCTATATTACAACTTCTGAGATTGCAACTTTAGGCAGCTCTAGCTGTTCCCACAGGATCAAGGATCACAGGATATTTGAGGAATATTAAAACTTGAAGCTGACCTGACAAAGCCAGCAGCTGGCTGCAAGCTGTGCCTGGGATTTCTGACTGCAGTGGCCCTTGGAGGAGGCAACTCCTCAAGTCACAGAGTGTGGAGATGTGCAGCCAAATCCCTGTGGCTCTCTGCTGGGCACAGGGTGTTGAAAATAAAAACCAGCACTAAAGTAGCTCTTGTGCAGCACCTTGAGTGGGAAAACAAAACCCAGTGACTGCACTCCATCCTTTCTGACTTCTCCACTTACTCAATCAGAACACATGAAAAAACCAAAAAACAACCCAATCAACCAAAAACAAAACCCCAAGAGCAAAACAAACCAGAAGTGGCTCTGACACAGCTGACTCAGACCCAAGTTGTTCTGATGGACCAGCTGGTTGAAAATCTGGTATTTCCTCACCTCTGCCCCCAGTGTTACTGCTCATCACGAGCCTTACAAATCACTCCATCACACTCTTAGCAACAGAGCACCCCAAGGAATTTTTCTGTGCACAGTCTGCTCACCCAGACTTGGCTGGGGTTAATGAGGACAATTGTGACTTTTTTTTATTATTCAGTCATGAAAACTAATGTCAGTAAAAAGCTCAGCTTCTAAAATCCAATCAGTCATACTTGATGATGGAGCACTATTCCCATTACTGCTTTCTACAGGAGCCTTTGAGAGCAAAAACCATTTCTTTTCACATATTTGAAAGTGAAATAAAAGTATCAAGCTCATCAGTTCACCAAGGCTACCTGTCTACAAGAGAATATCCTGCAAAGCAACATGATGCTTTAATTACATGATGTTTCAGAATGATGCAGCAAGAGAAATTGAAGCAATACATCTTATAGGAAAAGAATTTGAAGTTTCTAATCCAGTATAGCAACTGCATATCTACGTTGTTAAAATTGTTCCTAGTTGAAATATATCAAAATGGTTGCTTATGTACCACAGCTGGAATGTAGTAAATGTTCTTCTGACCGAGGAAAAAAAAGTTCTGGTAGTAATTATTCCATTATTTCCCCTAGAAGGGGAGTATGCATACATTGTTCTATTTATATTTCACACCGCAAACAGGATTTTGCAACAGAATTGAAGTCCAACATTTTGACCTGATAGTTTTATTACCTGTGCAATTTTGTTCTGCACAATTAGGAGGAGTGTTTACTTCTTACTACAAGCAGAAAGCTGGATTGTTTTTTAAGAATTGAAAAAATGAATAAAAATAGAAGACATCTGAAAACATCCAAGAGGATAATGAAGAGTTTTGTAATGTACAACTGCAACAACAGTAATTGTGTATGTCAGCTTCCGAAACAAGAAGCTACTAAAAATATAAAGTAATTCTTCTGGGTGCCTTTACCAAAGTGGGAATCAAAAATTGCAGTTTATCCAAAAGCTGTCTCACTACCACTCATTATCTACCCCCAAGTGTACCACCCCTCTGTGAATATATCTGCATCAGTAGCCAACACACTGCAAGACACTGCAGTAAGAATGTTTTATTTTCTGTTTTTTATGCACTCCCTGTGCTGATTAGTTGCATATTTAGGTAACCCTGCAAGTGACTAACAAAAGAAACCCTTGGTGCTTTTGTCAATAACTTATTTTAAAGCTGCAACTTCAAATATTTTGGCATACCAAGCAAGAAAAGGGCATAAGCTGTTAAAAAAAAAAAAAAAAAAGAGACCCATTCCAATTCTACCAGACACTCAGTAATTACTGTGTTAATGTGAAGGTTGAAAAGAAAAGAAAAATATATTATTCAGATTACAAGTCAAGCTATTGTTGCAGGATGGAAGAATTAAATCAATGCCTCAGCTACAGCCACTTCATGAGGAAGGGACCACAACAATCCTTGGCAGCCTCTCCTCGTGAGGCTGCACATCTCCCCAAGCTCCCTAAACTGAAGGTGCAATTCTGTGTGCTCTGACTGCAGCCAGGCTGACTTGCAGATTTCACCAGGTAATTAGGCAGGTGAGTGGAAGAAATCATCAGGACATCTAATTGTGGCTTAAATGTCCAATTTCTGAAATCCTTGTCAGACAGGAGTGGAAAGGCATGAGGAAAAATGGAAATTCAGCTCCAACAGCACAAGTAACCATGAGCAGCTCTCACTCTCCTGTGATCCCTTCCTTTTTTTCTTATAAAAAAAAAAATAAATAAATTCTAATAAGGCCACTCTCATCTCAGAGGAGAATATCTCCATGACCCACATCTATCCTGATGCCTGTGCCTGAGCAGCCAGTCAATGACAGCTAATCAAGGGCAGAGCTAGACACTGCCAGATGGCACCAACACATAAACGTGTATTTAAAGAAACAATGATCACACTTTCAATTATAGATCTGATTTTCAATCATACACCTTTTATGGGTCACTGTCTTCTGAGATTACAACAGTAATTTTCAAACCTGAAAATTAGACTGATAATCACAGGATGGGTAAAACTTCACAAAGTCCTTTATCAGTTATAAGTGGCTCTGAACCTGACTGCTGTTTAATGTACCAGGTGACAGAGATGATACAAGGTCAAAGGAGAATAAAATACATGGAGTAAGGAAAAAAAGAAGCACCATGATTATCTAAAAATGAAGAGAGGTGAAATGTGACTAGGTAGTGCATTTCAACTTTTTTTTTTATTCTTATTTGCAAGCTTTTCATTTTAATTGTCAGATTTCTGTCCATGTCTATATCCAAACTGGTATCATGGTTTTCTTATACCAAAAGAATGAAAAATTCAGGGAAGAAAAAACTTCAGAAGACAAAACACATACACTCAGAAACTCAAAGTTTTGTTAAGACTGGCAAATGTAGGTGCCTAAAGCTTCAGGAAATCCTAGCATTTTAGAAAGTTTTCAGTACACTGAGAAGAGCAATCACTTTGTTGTGTATTTCAGAGTAGTGTAAGTTTTTTGCTCTAACAGTGAGTACTCTTCCATTTCAGCAGAATAAAACTAATATAATAAAATTAATTTGGCACTATTTTAAGGGTTTTTTTGACTCATTTCCTAAGTCCTCAGAAGGTTTTCATTTTGTCATTTTGCCACAGAAGTCATCATCCAGAAGAAAGACTAAGGAACATCACAACCCTGGTCTACCCAATTCTTCACAAATGAGACATTAAAAATGACCACCTGAGTTGCAATTACTACCAGCAGTTTTTAATAATTCTCAGATTCATACTTGCTGCTTTACAATACAATAACTAAGTTCAGTCTTCAGGAGTATCTATTCAACCTTTTGAAAATTGCCACTACTGTCTTAAGACTTCTCTTTAAATTACTAAAATGCTCACTACCACTCAATTCCAGCAGGAATTAATTTTTTTATTCTGTTTGGTGAAACTGGAATAATTCACAGAGAACATTTGCTATAGCAGGTGACTGAAATTTAATCGCTTCCCATTTTAGCCCACTATTCTACACTTACTCTTGGTTTTGTTACCCCTAACACTGATAGAAGAGAGTTTAAATTATCTCCTTTTCTTTAAAAGGTCTACACTGCCTCTCATCTTTACCTGCCCATATTTTACAGACACCATATAACTCTACCTCTTCCCTTCCACAATTCTCATTTTCTATGCATTAGAGTTTTACTGTCTAGAGGTATAAGGAGTTCTGTTAACTATAGTGACCATTAAGAACTGGAAAGCTAAAGCCAAATCACTCTGCTTTATCAAATGTCTGTAGCCATAGGCATAATTTCTAACATTTCTAAACACATATAAGCACACAGAGCTCTCTTTGAAAAGGACTATATAAAAAAAAAAATTACCCTAATTATGAGGAATGCTGTGTTGTGAAGGTAATTCATGGTCAAACTAAATTGAAAAAATGCAAAAAAAAAAAAAATAATCTTAAATAGTAAGATCTAGACATCATTTTAATGATCTTCAAAGTTATAATGCCTATGGACCTGTAGGAGTGTTTTAGCTACTCCAGCAGAGAGGCCAGGCTGACCTGGGGGTTTGTCCACAGGGATGTGCCCCCAGTGCTCCCCATGGGAACCACCCAGAGCTCTCACAGAGCCTTCAGCACCTCCTGCACCTCTGCAGTGCCTCGAGCACACAGTGCACAATGCAGAGACAATCTTCATTCTCTCCAAACACCTGATAATCTCCAGGATTTAATGCTGCAACATCTATTAGCTCGCATCAAAAAGGATTTGCCAAAAACAAACAGCACTGCCAATCAAATGAAATCCTCACAATTCTCTGCTGTTCAAATTCATTTGGTGCAAATTCATTCCTATCAGCCCGTTCTTTTGAGCTAATATTGTATTTCTTGAACGAATGAAGCACATTATGGGTCTTTGCACCATTTACAAGGAAGTACTGTGTTATACTAAAACTTTATTCACCCACAATAAACATTTGCATAATTAAAATACAGCACAACCATCCTAGAAAGATGATATTCTTTCACCTTCCCACAGCAACAAGCAAAACTTCAAAATGGTAAAAACAAGGAGCTTTCAAAAATGTAAATTAATTGTGGATTGACCTTGAGCAGATGCCACAGGTTCTAATCAAGGGTAAAAATTACACCTGAAGACAAGTCATTAATTTGAAATTAATTTTGATTATCAGTTTTGAGTGTGGACTCTGCTCCAATCTAACAAGGCTAGGATCCAAAAAAATTCTCCCCCAAAAAATAAGAGCTTCTCAGAAGCTTCAGAGGTGCACCATTTTGTAATCATAAAAGAGGATAAAAATAATTCATGTTTATAGGCAAGCAGTTGTTTTTTTTTTTAACATGAATTACTGATTTTCAGTGTGTACTCTGTAACTGCATTTGTACTGTAGGTGCTTTGTAAGGGTGCACCCATTTTGAATTAAGCATGCAGAACCAGATGGATCTCAGATCTGCTCTAAAGTCCTCAGCAGTTTCTCAGGGTGATGCTTTTAATAGCACCTAATTAAGTCTCTTTATTTCAATGGAGATGACTTATTTTAAATCAGTACCAACAGTCCCACTCAAGTCCTAATCAATTTAAAGTACTATGAAAAGCACTGCATTTTAATTTCCCTGCACTTTAGTATTTGCACAAAGAACTATGCAAACCTACCTTACACCACCTGGACACTGTCCTTCCAAAAACAAAATAGAAAGCCTAAAAGCAAATGTGAGCATCAGTTCAAAACTGGTTTTGAGCTAGCACACAGATTTCCAGGCTGATTTTCCCACTGTATAATCAGAGCAGATCTATCTGCCTAGAATCATTCCTTATTTACAAAGCTTAGAAGACTTAAAGAGGATCAGCCATTCTGCACATCTGGGAATCAGTAATTAAGTCACAGCACAGAAAACTGAAGTGATGCAGGGATGGACCAAGAAATGGGATAGAGAACCACCTCTCACCTGGGAGAGGTTCACAGGGCCCCAAAGCAGCCAGCAAGAGCAGTGTGCCCAAGTGGTGAATAAATGCTGATGGGCTCATGCCCATTTCAGAACAGCCACCCAGCTCAAGATGAAAAGTCTTCTGACAGTGGAAAGTTACCCAAATATATAATTTCTTCCACCAAAGGCCAATTCTGTAATTTAGTGGATGTGATTTAATGGAAATATAAAACGCACTTTGCATATCAAAGCAAAATATGCACTGTAAGTTCAAAAAAAAACAAACAAAAAACCCTTAAAATTGTGCATAAAAGCACTGAAACATAAAATGAGATTTGCAAGGATGTCATGTTGCTGAGAAGTTCAAATCCAGAGTTTTAGTGTATAAAGTAGTTATTCTTAGTAAACATTTTTCCAATGCAAAACCAATTCTACTGTCAGTGTCTTCCAAGTGATGCCTCTAACTCCTCACACATGAACCCATCTCCCACACATCCAGGTTTCAGGGATAATAATCTTATTTTAGCAGAGTGGCTGGAGACACTCTGAGCCTACTCAGACAAGAATTCTCTAACTCCAGAAAGGAAGAAGTCCCAGAGCTGCTTCCATCAGTGCATGTACTGTAGCAAGGCCATTTTGAGGGCAAAGCCTAATTATCATCTGGATACAGTTTTACCTTCAAAACCAAACATGAAAGTAGTAGTATAATATGCCTCATTTCCCTTGTCTATTTTTTCTGTTTTAATTTTCTGATGAATGAAAACAAAGGCACTCAAGAAGCAGATTCTATACACATAAAAATAGACTTCAGTCTTCAAATATGACCTTTTAATTAAAATATAACAGATCATTAAAAAGAATATTTCAACAGTTGAAAACACTGGAAATAGAATTATTTTAAAACAATATAAAAGAGAGAAGTAGTGGCCAAAGTTACTTTCATTCTCAAGAGAGAATGAAACACTGTTTGTGCAGTGAGTGGGGCACACAGTACATCACAATTACACCAACTCATTTGAAGCTGAACAGAGCCACGACTGAAAGACAACAAAACCTTCAGTTCCCACCAGCACAAACCCACAGTTATTGGCTGGCTGAATTCTTGAAACAGCTGTGAAGGACTTTTGGAGGAAGGAGGATGACAGAAGGTAGAGTTGTGGTGTTTTCCCTGTTCCAGCATCATCCTGAACCCAGGTACCATGGAGAGTTCTCCATGCCTGGGTCAGAGCAGGGGCAGGAAACATTGCTCAGGAAATATTTAACTGAGGAGTCAAAGCTGCTTGGAGAGAAAGTTAGAGCTCGGGGCAAATCTGCTAATGCTCTATGTTTAACTCAAAGTAAAAACTGTCACAGTAGCCTTCCACAAAAGACACATCAATCTGGGGCTTGGAAGGGAGGTTGCTTTACAGGCAGCAGATGATGTTGTGGATGGAGAGTTTCAGTGAACCACCCATACAACAGAAAGAACAAGTGAGGGGGAAAAAGAATCTGTAACAGGTCAGTGTCTGGCTTGAGCAAAGACTCAGCTAGGTTACTACAAAAGTTTGTTCCTGAGGAAAGCCTCTGAAGAGGGGCTGCAGCCACAGGGGAGGGCAGCCTGGAGGCTCATCCCCCTGGCTCCTGCACAAACAGAGCTGTGCAGGCTGGGAGGAAACAGGGGCAGGAGCCTCTTCATCAGTGCAGGGTGCCTTGTAAACAAAAATTCCTCCTGGAAACTTCCACATTTCTGCACTTCCTGACAGAAAGCACTGCCTAGCAAGAACAAAGAGAACAGCAGCAGCTACAGGAACAGGAGGGGAGCTCTGCTCCCTTGTAGAAACTCCCACCACACATCCACCAGATGAGTGGATGGGAAAGGAGAACCCTGTGCTTTTACAGCAGAGGTTGAGGTGCACACGTGCTGTTTCTCCTAAGGAGTCTTGCAAAAACCTCCACACCAGCAGCTGACTTTCCTGTGATGTTCACCCAGAGATGGGGCAATTTCCATCATCTCTGCCCAGTGTCACCACTTCCAATCCCAAACCTGTGTGTGCACTCAGCAGTCTAGCAGGAATGATACTTCATCTTCCCTAGAAGCTTGTAAGGGAAGAAAGTCTCCTTTTTTCTTCTTCTTCTTCTCTTGATGGCAGTAGTGGAAGAAACAATTCATAACTACAAATTTTCTTCTGCAGCTAAGGCACTGAAATTATCTACCTCACGTCATGCTCATTTGCACATCACTGAAGACAGTGAAATAAAACTCAGCCCTCAAACCCTTCTCTCACTAAGAAAGCTCTTTTTATAAATATTTCCTTAATTCCAATTTAACAAGAGGTATCATTACTCATCCACTTCACATCTATCATGATATATCTATCTGAAAATCTATTTTTATTATTTTTTTTCTCCATTATTTCTTACCTAAAAGATACATTTTTCTTGGACTGTTGGTGACAGAGATAAGACAATATGAGTAGAACAGTCGTGTATTGCTTTCCAAACATTTTGAATTACCAAGTTTCAAGGAAACTGAGTGCATTCCATGGCCATGCTTTCCAGGGCAAACAGGTGCCCTAGAAGGCTGCCTTTGCTAGAGTACACAGCATGTTTTGAAATGAAATATTTTTCAGTGGCTGCACAGTGTCTCTTCAGCCTGCCAAAGCCAGAGCTTTTTTTTATTAGGCAGAAGGTAACAATTCACAGGGCATTTCAAGTTTCAGCATCTTTTTGATGCCTCATTCTGTTACTCAGAGGAGTTCTGATCTTCGTACTTCAGATGCCAACATGGATCAGAGCCAGCCTTAAAAATATGTAAATTTGAATTGCCAGAGAAGTAATGATTAATTAAATTCACAGGAAGTTGATTCAAAACATGTTTGAGATAACATTAATTTTAAAACTGCCTCAGTTAGTATTCCACACACATGCTTAAGATTTTAAATATTGCCAAACATTAAGAAGATGACTTTTGAGAAGGATTAGGAACAGTATGAGTTTTCACAAGAGTCTCCTTCATTTTCTGAGTGCAGAAAAATGAGATATACAAGACTTTCTTTTTTTTTTCTTTCCTTATTTCAGAATCTGGAAATGTTCTTGCAATTTTGTGAAAATAATTCTCTTTCTACCTTGTATTAGCACCCTGTTTCAGGGTTAACAGCCACTTCTTGACAGAAAATCAAGCTAAAAAGACAGAGTTGAAGACTAGCATTGGTCCTGCTTCAGAAGGATGTATGGTACAGTGTGCATCTTCACAAGAATATTAACCAGGTTTGGGCTATTTTTTAATAGCTTCTTAAACAGCACATTACCCCAGATTCTGATTTCAGCTGCAGCTCTGAAGCACCAGTGCCAGAATCAGAGATGACTCCAGATGAAAGCCAGACTGAGCCTGTTTTTCTCTTACTGATGCACTCTGTCTCTCACAGGTTAAGGCACAGGAGTCACCCAAACATAAACTTCCAAGAGAATGCTAAGCAGCAGTCCAGCAGCACCTCATAAACCACATCGAGGATTTGTGCACTGACAGGAGCACCTTTTAAAGAAAAGGCAGAAGGGGCCCTGCTGAAGAGATGATTACAAAAGGCTCTCCTCCTCCATGAGGGCTGTGCTGGTAGTGAGACACACCAGCCATCTCAGGCAGAGAAAATGGGGATTGAATCCCAAGGTAAAACTCTATATAAATCATCTTCTGAAGCTGTGCCCTTGATGATCCCTCAAAGCTGCTATTGCTTTGGTTGAGTAAGCCCTGAAACCTTCTAGGACTGAAGACTTTTACTTCTCTAAGCTCTTTTCACAGAGTACTTTAACAAAGAAAGTTTTTGAAGCAAACAATTCTTTATCGACTTCTTCACACATCCTGAATTGCTCTCTTAAATTTTATGGATCTCTCAACATAAATGAAGCACCCTTCTGGAATTTAGACAACAGAAAATGCCCTACAGTGTATCTTCATACCTCCTGAGAATTTATACACTCTCATTTGAACAAATAACTGTACCTGTGTGGTAAACCTGTATCTGGATTATAAGAGTCCATCACAACAATGAACCAAGCATGACTCAATACCAATAATCTATTTTCAAAATGTTGGGGTTTGTTTTCATTTGTTTTCTAATAAAGTCTGGTTAAGCTTCAGTGCTTCCTCTGAATCCTACTGCATTTAAACTTTGTTTAGGACATGAATGCAGCTCCAAGACTCTTATTAAATGCTCATTCAATCATGCTCTCCATGGATGTACCACAAAGCTGAACTGTTACTTGCAACATTTACACTCAGAAAGTTTTAATAATTTTAAGTGATAATCTGTTATGCATCATCTTACAAAGCTGCCCTGGTAATCACCTCTAATGGTTTCTATAGCTGTTGTTTGGACCAAAAAGAACTCTCCTTTCCAAAATGAACTGTTTGCAGATAACTCACAGAGAAAGCCCTCTGACAGTACTGCCTGTCTGCACTCCTTACTCATTTTCTTATTCCTATCCCTCCCTGCTCTTTCCCTATCCTTTCGTAACTTTCTACATTTTCCCATATTTTAATATACTTCTGTAGCAAATTGTGCTGTTTTTGCCCAACAAATATCCCTAGCCTGTCTTGAAGAACTGTCTAATCAAGTTAGTTTTCCTATCAATATGCCATATTTATCCAAATTCTTAAACATACTCTGGTTTCCAATTCAGGTTTTACATTTCCTACCTATTTTCAGGGTTTTCTACTACCCACACTATCAGTGCTGTGGATTCATTCCAAAGAGTAAAACAAGAATCTAAGGAAAATAGAAATAAAGATTGTTCTGTGCTTTAAAAACCAGGCAAATGAGCACAACCAACCTGTGCCTGTTCCAGTTCAGCCTCCAGGGCACACAGAAAGACAAAACCCCTTCCTGACTCCCCTGCAGACATGCAACACTTCTTAGGCAAAGGTAAGTGACAAGGACGTCTCTCAAACTTTTCTTCAGCTCTTTATTTGTCCATATTTCCTGTAATGAATGTATACCTTTTCCCTTCTCTACTGTTCTAGTATTGCATTACTTACTGAAAAAATGTGATTTCTATGGCATTCTCAGCCTTCAAACTAACAGAGAATACAGGTGAAGAGTCTTCCCCCATTTTTCAGTGTCTACATTATTCCTGCTTGCTTATTACGGAGTATTCAGGTTTGAATACTCAGCCAAAACTGTACCTGCCAGTTTTATGAAGAATTGCAGCTTCCTAATAAGAAACACAAGACCAGAAAGGGGAGACAAAAAGAAAAAGAAAAAAGAAAGTATTCCAAACCACAAAAACACCAAACCAGTATAATCCTGGTATGTTGGGTTTTTTAATGGATTAAAACAAAACACAGTAAAAATTAAAAGCATTAAGAGAGTAGCACCAACTGTGAAGTTAATAAAACTCCTCCTATCGTCATGAACAATGAAGTGGAAAAAATAGATATAGCTTCTCCCTCTTCCATTTATGTAATACACTAAATCATTCTAAGTGTTCAAAATGCATATTAAATTATTGACCACACCAATCTCCCTAGTCCGTAAAAAATCCTGCAGGGAAAGGCTTTGCTCACACAGCTCTGCTGGCTGCATCCCTGCTGCACAGCACTGCACACAGGTCTGGGCATCTCTGGTGCCTTAAACCACATTTATTTACTTGTGTGGGACTTGTCTGGTTGAAGATGCCCAAAATAAAGGAAGACTGTGCTGCTTTGTAAAAGCCTGTTTTAACAGCACACAGAACTAAGGAGAGATACACAGCAAGTGCTGAAAATCCTTCTCCATGGTGTTTTTGGAGTGCTGGAGAAACACGTGGAGGCTGGGCAGGGATGGTATTGCAAGCCTTACACATTTCATTGTTCTACGTCTTTATTTATCTATTAAAAAGTATTTATGTGCATTTTAAATGCCAGTACTTATCTATATCTAGATATATAATATCAGTCTGATATTTAAGATACTTAAATATCCTGAAAATAAACACTATGTAACTGTAGATGTTTAGAAAGCTGTTCCTAAAAATCGTGTTGCGGTGGCTATGGACAAGCAGCAGCTAAAATTAGAATATAATGATAGGGTTTTTTCACAAGACTGAAACATGAAATATAATTCAGTTGTCAAAGATGCCACTATCATTTCCTGAGGCAGATGACAACAAATACCATCAAAATGGCATAGTTATATGAAAGTACTGTTTTCAGGACAGCAAAACAAATGATTTTGCAAGTCCAGTGCAATGAGAGTACAGGAACTTTATGCTGTTTGCAGCGTGTTCTAGAATCAGGAAATAAGAACAGCAAAAAGCAGCTTTGTTAAGGATTAAGCACTGATAGAGTGATATGGACAGAGATACTGAATAAATGAGCACTCAGGATGAGTTCATTATGCTACTGCAGCAAACGAGCCAGCCCTGTCTTTGAGATGGATGTGTTTGCTCTCAGTTGAACGCTGCGGAGCAAATATCAGAGTTCAACCTATTCCAGAAGCATCTGAAATCAGGAAAGGTAATCTTCATAACAGCACGATTTCCAATAGTATTCACTATTAATTAATTAATTACATGATTGAGAAAACTTGCTAGCAAACTCAATGAGCTTTCAGTTACTCAAAAAACCCCATTAGTAGTCTGCCTTTCTTTAACCTTAAAAGTTGCAAAAATCTACTGAAATTTGCCTAAAATCTACTCATGAAGCCACTACTATCACTACTAAGCCACTAATTATTCTGTCTTATACATTTTTAATTATTTATTTTGCACAGTGCATCCACTGCATTGTTTCTCAGTTGAAGTAGAAATGTTCTTGGCAGATACCTAAATAGTTTCCAAAGGAAAACTCTTCCAAACTCAAAACAAGCTGCAGGTACCCCAATCAGTATCACACCTGCCTCTACATATCCTGCTGGAACTTGGTGCAAAGTGGGGCAGAAAAGGCACAATGTACATTAACAATTAATTTTAAAAGTCTGAAAACTCGCTGACATTATTACAACTTTATTATTATTATTATTATTATTATCATTATCATTATCATTATCATTATTATTAAGTATTCTTTTGTTTAAACTACCAAATATTAAGTAAATATTATTTAAATGAACTCTTACAGCACTAAATAATTTTTACAGATACTCTGAGGTGTTCCATTAAATAAGATGCACATCAAAATCACTGCCAGGATTTGTACAAAAGAAACCTGGCAGTCTACAAGCCTGCATCTGCCAGGACATTTCTGCCCCTCTCTACCACAACACACACTGTAGGGATTATGTCTGCATTGCTAATGCCAGGTTACAATAAGAAAAGAAAGACTTGAGTATCTGCTATCCAACACAGCACCACGTTAGGCTGCTTTGTACTTTGCACTTTACACAATTCGTGTATTGGAGGAAAAGTCTAAGCCTGATTTTACAAAATGAGAACAACTAATCTAGAGTAGGAGACATTTTAGGTAACTGTTCAGAGTTTGTGTTGTTTCTAGGAATACAGGAATAATTGCTTTGCTCTCAGCATTTCACTACTGGTTCATCTATTAACCCTTGATTTTGCAAAACACTCTTCTAAGTTCCCTGCTAAAAGTTGAAAAAAGACAAGAAAATGATGACTCTGCAGTAGGTTCATTAACTTCTTTCCTAAAGATCAAGACAATAACATTACATATGTGTGGACTTCCTTGCATCTTTTATGAAAGAGGAGAAGTATCAGTAGTACACTGCATTATTTTTGCCAATGGTTTCCAGCTACTGAGGTCCAGATGACAAACAGCCTTATAAACAGCCTTGCAGCACATGCTGCATAAACCTGTAATGAAATTCATCACTGAACCAACCTGCCTCAGTCACTGAGGACCTGCTGCTGCTCCTATCTCAACACAAACGTGGCACCATGTAGGACAGGCACAACACTGCTTAAACTGACACAACGTTCAGAATATTCACCGAGTTTGCTGAGATAAAAATAAGCACCAGCTCTGCTGGCAGCAGTTGAACAGCAAACGTCTTTCCCCACTGGCTGATGAAAACGTCAAGGAGAGTGAGCTCCAGCAGGATAAATGAGGTCACTGTTTGCAATTCCCTGCCAGCCTGCTGGTTGAAGAAAACACCATTCGTCAGTAAACCTAAAGCAAAACACACTATACCACAAAGCTGTCCCAAAGTCATTACTCATCCCGTCCTGAAACAAACAAGCAAAAAAAAAATGCTTTTAATTCCAAAAGACAGCCTGTACACCTCTTACTACTATAAGCTTGATATTTGTTTAAACACTGATAATAACAAAAATTAAAAGTAATTTCATGGTAATCACAATCTACTTTAAAAAAAAAAAAGCCAAAACTAAATGCAAAGCAATGGCTGTAGCACTGATTCTGAACCACTTCTCCAAAATCATTTTATAAACCCTTGGAGGTTCAATATTTATAGGGGGCCCTGAATTCATATGCAGCACATTCATTGCATTAATCAGCCTTAATAAATAGGTCTACCCCAGGGCTTTGGGCAATCCTTTGATGCTCAACCTGCCTGCTTTGAGGAACTGCTCCAGGAAATTATTTTAGGACTTTTAAATAGAATATATAGAGAGAAGGCAGCTGTGCTGAAGGGTTTAGAGATGATGCTCATGGAAATGGCATCTTCAGCCCATGGCTTTTGGGAATGCCCAGAGACCACAGGCACTGGAATCAACTCATGGTTTAAATCCCCTTGTGTTACCACAAAAAGAACAGCTGCATAGGATAGTTCATTCCAGGACATCTGACTATCAACAAAAAAAAATCTTTAACTTTATCCATTTTTAATTAGGCTTTGTCAATAAGAAAGCCTGGCTGAGCTTTACACAGGTCCCCACTCCTGCTGTATGTAATGTTTACCCTCAGCAGCTCTAATCCCGCTTTGAAAAACGAAGTGTCAGCATCAGGAATTAAATGCATTAAAAAATGAACACCAGAATGATCACACAGGCCATTTGTTCCCTTTAAGTACTGCTTATACATAAATAGATAAAAGTATTGCCGAGATAGCTGAGGAAGCTTTGACAAGCCTTTGGGGAAAAGTCTGCTGCTGCTGGCACGGTGCAGGAACACCCCTCTTTCAGGAGAATTAAGCAGAGGAGGCACGGCACAAGGAGGACCTCTGACCACAGGCCAGGAGCCAGAGTGGATGGAAGTTTAGGAACCCACCCACCCTATGGCCTTGCAGCAAACACCTCCAAAGAGACACGGGGGGATAGAGCTCTGCTCCTCACTTCCCACCTCAGAGCAGGACCCAAAGACACTGCCTGTTACTGGAGAAAATGAACACCTTCCTCCCTGGGAAAATCCCATGGGTGATACCCACCACAGGGCTCTGTTCTGGGGGTCTCAGCTCTGCACCCTGCTCTGGGCACAGATGGGATTCCAGAGGTGAAGGAAGTTCTGACAGGATGCAGGATCGACTGCAGAAATGAACTGCATGAACTGAGGTCATGCACCTCTGCTACCTGCAAGATAATGCTCCCTACTCTCAATACACAGCTTTGCCAGTGAACTAAGCCACACAATTAATTCTTTTAATATACAGTAATGATCCTGTTTCTTCTGTGATCTCGGGATGAAAGCACAGCACATGAATACTGATTGCTGTGTTATGGCACCAGGACCTTCCAGGCAGCCAGCACCCTGTGGATGCAGCTACACCCTGCCCAGCACTTCTGAAAGCAGCAGAGATCTCAGGAGGGTTTCCTTCTTTTAATAACTGAACAACTTAATACAGGAGGCACTGACAAAAGAAATATATGAGGCACAATTCAATTATTTCCAACTGCTGATTTTACAGTTTCTTAAAATGCCATTTCCTAGATGGCTGCTCATGCTTCCTGAGAGGGGGCTGTGCTTTGCCAGGGGAGGGGCTGCATTTTTGGGGAGTCTGTCCTTGCACTCCTCTTGAGACACCCAGCTCCATCCTTGACCTGCAAATGGAGCCCAGAGCTGAGCAGCTGGGCTTGCCCAGGGTCTCAGACTCTCAGCCCACAGCCTGCTCACTGACTCAGGATGGCTGCAGCACAAACCCAGCAGATGTTCCTGAGCATCAGGGCCTGCTGGAAACATCTGCACCCAGGAGAGTTGGGCACAGTCACTCCCAGGCTATTCCCAGCAGTGCACAAAGGCACTTTCAAAGACCATGCCCTGCTACCCTCCTTCTCAGTCACTCCCTGATAGGGAATTACAAACCCACAGAAATGGGCACATACAGAATCCCTGTCTGCCTTTAGGTATTCATGTAACTTCTGAAAATGCTGCAGTTGACAGGAGCTCCTGGGGCTCTTGGCCATGGACAAGGTACCACAGCTGCCAGGAGCACATCCTGACATGGGTCTGATGTGCAGAACGTGGAGGGACACATCTGCACCACTCCCAAATCACATCCAGCAGTCTACAGAGCTTCCCATCTGATTAACAAGACACCTCAACTCCCTAAAACACACGGGAAGAGACAATCACACCAGCACCTGCCCTGGCACAGCAGCACTGTGCCAGCAAGTGGATGGCAAAAACAAGAGGAAGATGACAAGGGCTATGGATGCAAAAATGGATTCTAAAATACCCTGATTTTCAGTGGGACACTATCTGTGTCTTAGGGCTCTTGCCTTGATGAAGAAGGCTGCATCCAGCCTGAAGGCACACTAGCATGGCACCTGTCATTTCTGAGAGCACTTTATGAGTGAAGGATCTGCTGCTGCCCACTTTCAAAAAGGAGAAAAAAAAAAATGATACTGGGGAAACCAAAACTGGTGCATGGAGAAGATGGATTCCAGAGGCAAAAAAATAGCTGAAACATGAGACACTTGAGAACCTTTTTATCTCCAGCATGTAAGAGATGGAGTCTTTCATCTTCTTAACTCACTAATCCAGCAGACACACAGGTGGGAAGCAGCACAGAGCTAGGACCTTAGAAAGGGTGGCTGGTGAAACAATATCCACTTGAACACAACTTTGGTCTGCAGCTCTACAACGTGCTGTATCAGCTGAGAGCATCCTGCAGGCTCCACTGCTGAGAAAGGTTTTAGAAATGTACCTTTCACAAATGTCTTCCATCAGAATCTCTTTTATGATTCACAATGATAAAAGCACTATTGCGCTGAAATGACTTTTGGTTTTACCAGCTAACATCTAGAGTTGTCTGTGAGACATTTTTCAAAAAGTCCCAGCAACACTGCTATGCAGAAAGACTTTACATTATTATTACTATTACTGCTCTTCATTTGAGAATCTTTTACTATGAAATGGTTATTAATAATATAATTATTTAAAATTAATCACACATTGATATGACATAAATCTTCTTTTTGTTCTTCTGTGGAAAAAACAAAGAGATTGCATCTTGAAGATGCACTTACACCACAAATGAACAAAAATTGTAATAAACATTGCTGGAAGGAAGAAATCTCTCCTTAACCCCTTACTGCTGTCAACAGTATCTGAGCTATGTTTTCTGCCAGGTTCTATCCCATGGGGTCCCTGCTCAGTCCACAGACCACGTAGCAGACACTGTCACCTTTACACCATCCATACTTCTTCAAACAAACCTTGATCATGTGCAGGACGTGGGACAAGGATGTGGGACAGCCCCTGGAGTGGCTGGCAGCAGTGCCCTGACAGCCACCTGCCTGTGCCACAGCACCAGGGAAGGAAAGCACATGCTGTTTTCCAGCACAGCAAAATGCAGGGAGACAGAGTGGAAGGCAAGGGGAAGTCAGGACAACTCTGCAATACAGCCTGTTCTCTTTGCTGCTCTTTCTCATTGAAAATGCTGTTTGATCACAGGTCAGAAATAATTCACCTCTGTCAGCCCCTTCCTTTCAGGGCTGCAGCAGTGCTCCTGGGCTGCAGTGCCAAACCAGAGGCAGCTCAGCACAGCGAAGCCTGCGAGGTCTGAGCAGCTCCAGCCAACACAGAGCTCACCCTGATGCCAACAAGCGAGGCCATTCAGACAGTGTAAGAGCTCAGGGCACCGGGGTCAGCTCTCTCCTCTGATAAACAGGATTCTAATCCTCTCTCCTTCCTTGCTGCAGTTAGTTTTGCCATGGTCTGTACAGAGCAGTTTTCCTGACTTCAGCTATCCAAGGGTAAACCTGGCTTTGAAGCTCAACAGAAAACACACAAATGGAATGGAAAAAAGCTTTTTACTGCAACTTAATGAGAACACTTGGAAAAAAAAAAACCACCTGTCCTGTAGCTGATGCTTTCAGGAGAAAGGTAATACTTTTGTCTTTCACTTCTGAAGCCATATAGTTGCTACGATGGTGATTTCCACTCTCTTCATGTGACAGCAAAAACATAAAACAAGCCTGTTAACAGCTTGGGCAATGCTACATAAGGGAAATGTTATTCCTTTAAATTGCAGGCGGAAAAACATCTCAGAAGTGAAAAATGTAATATCTGTACTACACTGTTTAAGTGTAGATCTCAAAGCATGCTCAGGTCGTCAGCTCAAGCCTCACACTTATCAATGTGCTGTCATGAACAGGGCCAGGAAACAAAAAAGTGTAATTTTTACTCAACTCTAACTAAGGCTCTCATTACACACAAAAATGAGGTTTTATGCTGATCCACACTATACTTCTCTTAACAGCTTGCTGGTTGTTTTTAAAAATATACAGTACAAAGGGCTTTAGCATTCTGTAATGTTCCCAATTACAAAACATTAATCTTTGTCAATCACCTTTGTCTAAGGTTTATATTTTGTGCCATCAGAACACTTTGACACTATGCCACTTTCTCTCCTGAGAGCCAGCAGCCTGAGACAACTCTGAAATCGTGACATAACTCTAATAAATCCCCAGAATTATGCCAGCACTTTTTGGGTACAAATGAGCCCTGAAGTAGATCCTGTGATTGTGATTCAGCAGCCTCACACCATCACAGCAGTGGTTCAAAGGCACTGCACACCAAGCCCCCTTTCTTCACTGCCTGGGATGGTCTTGCCTAGTTCCTCCTACTTCTGTTTGCTCTCCATTTCAAAGAGAATGCAGGCAAGCAGCCGAAGAAAATCCAACTCAGATGTTGCTATGTTTCATGCAGAGGAAATATTCATAAAAATTGACTCTGAGAATGTATTTCTAATAGCAATGAAGAAAAAAAAATACATTCTTGGATTGGAGTTTTAACCCGCCTGTACTGGGATATGAAATTGTTTCACCAGGCTAAGATCCAGGCTCATTTCACCATCATTGCAGACATCTAATTTAAGAGCAAAGTCACCCAGGCTTCTCTCTATAATTAACCGGGAAAGACTGATGACCTGAATTGTTCTGCTGAAATACCCAAAATTTGTCTAATCCTCCCCGCTGATTTAAGAACTTCATCTAAGGTTTAAAGTCAGGTAAGAGGACTTTCAAATTAAAAAGAAATTTTAAAAAAAGAAGAAGAAAGAAAGCAGCCCAGAAACCTAGAACAGAAGCTTAAATTTGCTTTAAAAATACAACAGCCAGACAGCTACTCAAGGTCCACAAAATATTTAATGCCCATGCATTAAAATGTTACAAAATTGAATTGTGTTTACAGTTTAATGAAGCAGATGGACAGAACATGTGCTGTTTTCTCTGCACAAAAGCCCAATCAAAGTAAAACAGCATCCCTTCTGATGTCCACATGTTGGTAAACTCGAGGGATTAATAACGATGCAGTCAGAGTCATAGTGCTCTGCTTCAAAGAAATTTGCAAATAAAGATTAATTCTAACAACTTGATGAATATCTGATAAATAGCACTAGAAATACAGAAAATACATGTTTCAAAGTTGTATTTTCATAAAATTATTTGAAAAGGCTTTGTCACAGTGGCATGAAAATTGGTTACTGTCTACTGGTTTGTAATCATTTCTGCCTTAAAAAAGTGATTTTCAGATCCTCAAGTACCTCAGGCTGGATGTTGTGTTTGGCATTTCTGAGTGGATCAGTCACACTCCAGAGCAAAGTGTCTGCAAGCTCAGTCTCTGATTTTCTTCCCAGGTTTGCCAATGGCCAGGAGAGCTGAAACCACACACACCACCAGCATCTACAGCTCCAAAGAATCACAGAACCACAGAATCTCTGGGCTGGAAGAGACCTCCAAGATCATCGAGTCCAAGCCATGCCCTAACACCTCAACTAAACCATGGCACCGAGTGCCACATCCAGTCTTTTTTAAACACATCCAGGGATGGTGACTCCACCACTTCCCTGGGCAGACAATTCCAGTACTTTATCACTCTTTCCGTGAAAAACTTTTTCCTAATATCCAACCTATATTTCCCTTGGTGCAGCTTAAGACTGTGTCCTCTAGTTCTGTCAGTCACTGCCTGGAGAAAGAGACCAACCCCACCTGAGCACAGCCACCTTTCAGGGAGCTGTAGAGAGTGATAAGGTCACCCCTGAGTCTCCTTTTCTCCAGGCTGAACAACCCCAGCTCCCTCAGCCATTCCCCACAGGGTTTGTGCTCCAAGCCTCTCACCAGCCTCGTTGCCCTCCTCTGGACGTGCTCAAGCATCTCAACATCCTTCCTAAACTGAGGGGACAGAACTGGACTCAGCACTCAAGGTGTGGCCTCACCAGTGCTGAGTCCAGGGCAAGAATGACCTCCCTGCTCCTGCTGGCCACACCATTCCTGATCCAGGCCAGGGGCCATTGGCCTTCTTGGCCACCAGGGCACACTGCTGGCTCATGTTCAGTCAGCTGTTGACCAGTACCCCCAGGTCCCTTCCTGCCTGGCACTGTCCAGCCACACCATCCCCAGCCTGTAATGTTGCAGGGGGTTATTGTGGCCAAAATGCAGGACTCAGCACCTGGACTTACTAAACTTCATCCCACTGGACTCTGCCCATCCATCCAACCATTCCAGGTCTCTCTGCAGAGCCCTCCTACCTTCCAAAATATCAACACACACTCCCAGCTTAGTATGTCTGCAAATTTACTAATGAAAGACTCAATACCCTCATCCATGTCATCAATAAATGTATTGAACAGGACTGGCCCCAGCACTGACCCCTGAGGGACACCACTGGTGCCTGGCCTCCAGCTGGATGCAGCACCTTTCACCAGCACTCTCTGGCCATCCAGCCAGTTCCTAACCCAGCACACAGTGCTCCTGTCCAAGCCATGGGCTGCCAGCTTCTCCAGGAGCTGGCTGTCACAGACAGTGTCCAAGGCCTTGCTGAAGTCCAAACAGACAACATCCACAGCCTTTCCCTCATCCACCAGGTGGGTCACCTGGTCATAAAAGGAGACCAGGTTGGTCAAACACGACCTACCCTTCCTAAACCCACCTGGTGGGTCTGATACCCTGGCCATCCTGTAAGCACTGCATGATGACACTCAGTATAAACTGTTCCATAACCTTACCAGGAAAGGTATGGCACTGGCACACTGGACAAGATCCCACCATGCAGACTGGGAAAAGCACAGACATTCCAACAGGAAGATGCCAGGCCTGGTGAGGCAGACCTGGGTAACCTATTTTGAACAAAAACTCCCACCATGGCAGACTTGGGGAAAGGAAGAAACTGCTTACACACACACATACCATCCCAAATTGTGGGAATGGCTCTGGATACCCGAGACTTGGGCTCTATAAAAGTGAAGAGCACCTGGGGACCCCTACCACCAAGAAGACCAGAAGAAGAAGGGTGAGCTGGACACTGCAGGAACAACATGAGGTGGTGAATATAATCTGTCTTTTTCTCTTCCTCCTCTCTCTCTCTCTCTTCCTATTTCTACCCCTCTCTCTCTCAATCTCTCTCACTCATTCCTTGCTGTTAAATAAAATCTGTACCACTGACTTTAGCATATGGTCTCATTTGCACTTTAATTCAGACTCTAATATTATTTCAGGAGTGGGATCCTAACATTATTCCAGCAGATCTTAACATTAATTGGTATCAGAGGTGAGACCATAACGTTAAATTGGTGCCAGAAGTGGGATCATAACACGGGGTGTTGGCACAAACCAAATTTCACAGGAGCTGACACACTTTCTGCATGCACTGGTCTGTGCCATGGTGCAAACTGGGTGGCCTATCCATACCATACCTCTCTTCCCAGCTTTTAAATTATCAACACCTTGTCTAAAATCTGTGATTACAGTAATACAGAACTACCACAAGCTGTTGCAATATTTTCTTTATATTTATTTCATGGGTGTATCACTATCCAATCCCATATGCCACTTCACTCTGACCAGCAGCACAGTAATGAGAGGCAGATTACATCCAGACAACTGGTATTTGGAACATTTCTGAAAAGGAAAATGGGATTGGGTGATTCATCTTAACGTTCAGGGGTTGGGGATGACTGGATTAAAGTTTTTTAATCGCTGTTCTGTTACTCCTCCCCAGACTGGTTTATACAGCAAAGGACAAGGGGTGTTGGAGGAAAGGTTTTTTGCTCTAAGCTGGATTACTTGGAAGCAAAGGTTAATATGGATCACATCCAGCTTCACCAGTTCAGTGTCTTGTAAGAACAGAGAAACTCCTGCAAGCCTGGTTTCTTCAAAGCCATAGCATGGTGAATTAGAACACAGCTACTCTCTGAGCAGCAGCACTACCAGTGGTTTCATTAATATCCAAGCAAATATCGATAAAATCTCCAACTGAATTTACACAACACATGTCCCAAGATGAAAACTTAAGTAACTCTCAACAGTAGCAGCCATGTGTTTATGAGCCCTTCCAGTGTTCTGGGAATATTTTCAAAGCACCTACCATTGTATCATTTCAAACTGCATCACAAATGTTCACTATCTGAAATGTAAACCCTCCTGGGAAGCAGGTATCATTACATCTAACTAAAGCTTGGTTTAGGATCACAAGTGATTTGATGCCTCCAAACTTCCAGATTCAACTGCAAGCACTAGGATAACTTCCAGAGATGTGAGTGTATTTTGAAAGAAAAAGATGAATAATCCATGGGAGAAGCACAGACAATAGCTTTTATACATGTCCATAAATCATAAATCCAGGCACAAAAAGACTTCTCTTGGTCAGTGGCAAAATAATAAAACCCAAAATAAACCATTATGTTTTCTCCAGAATTAGACTCTTTGCAAGTTTCTGAAAGACTCTTCAGGCATGGACCCAAAAAGGAGGAGAAAAAGTCAGTGTCAGAGATTTGAAATAGGATGAATGCACTCACAATCCTTGTCAGAAGTACCGACTGGTTCATCTTTCAATTACTGTTTCCAGAGGCTTTTTGCAGCCTCCTCCTTCACTGGTCCATGCTCAGGGTCTGACCCTCAGGGTTTTGGGGCACTACAGCAAAGCAGGACCACAGCAGCTCAACACAGGACTTAGAACAGGAACTTATCCTGGGTTCAAGATACCAGCAGTGGATTCAGAATGAATCTCCCAGTCAGTATATACAAATAATTATAACACAGTCTGCAGCAGATTGAAGTTAGCTATATGGAATGCTAAAGATACTCAATAAATTAATTCATTTTATGCAAAGAATTATTAATACCAAAAAGTCCTTGAGCAAGAAAGGTCACCATGAAAGTAATCCTAAAGTTCTGGTTAAATGTTTCCAGCCAAACCACATAGGTACATAGGTACCACATAGCCACTTCCTTTCCTAATACACAAATTTGCTGCCTCTTTTTCCACTTTGATGGGATTGTTTGCAAATATTTTGTTTATGTTGTGATTTTTTAAAAATCTGATCACTCCAAGAGAATAAAATGCTCTTCCCTCCATTCTTGTTTGTTTGGAAAGACTCTCCTCATTTCAGAGACAGCCAATGTAAACTTCTGGTAGGTTTGTCAAATCACACCAATTCACGGCTATTTTAGCAAAACTGAAACAGAAAAATGGAAAATGGAGATATCAGTATTAATTTCCATCCACTTGATACTTATCCTATCTATTTAGACTTCAGAAAAATGTTTTTGTTTCCCTCGATGTTCCAACTGCAATTCAATCTTGGATGACGACTGAAGCCCTGTCACAATTTAAATAAAACTTTCAGAAATGCTCAGAATTGAACTATAACTGCTGCAGTACAAAACCACAGAAACAAAGTCTTTGGTGCCATGCAGCTGAAGAATTGAGCCCTCAAAAATCCAGCAGCTGCTTTGAAGAGAAATAATGAAAGGTCCCACAACCCTGTACACTAAAAAATAAGGGATATTTCAGTGACTCTGACAGATTCAGAGCCCTGGTTCAGATGTCCATAAAAGAACATACTTTTCTTGGTGGAAACAACTCACCCTCACCCAGATCAACCTCTTGACATCTTCCAAATCCTGTTTTTACTTAGAAGTTTAATGCTTGAGGTAAATTTCTGGAGACTCTCAAATTTCTCACTTCACCAACATCAGAGAAGGCTTCATGCTGAATATTGCCCTTGGGCAATATCTTAAAAGCCAACTAACTTCTGATTTTTCCCAAATGATGTTAAATCTTGATAACTGAGAGCTGTTTTCAAACACTTCAAGGTAAGGGACAGACACCTCCAAGTCTCAGAAGACTGCAGCATGATCAGAAAGTATATGTATTTTTCATAAGTATTATTAAAAACTAAATCTGCGAAGTGCATGGAGGGCTCATATGATAATGGGTAAGGAATTTTTCTTGTAGCAAAAAGAGTCACAGAGACAGGAATAACGATGAAATAGAGAACAAAACAAAAAGAAAAAAAAAACAAAAAAATAACAAAAAAAATAAAAA
>VZTT01002829.1:63144-74277 GCA_013400855.1 Buphagus erythrorhynchus
AATATTATGGACAAAATACGCCTCCAGATTCTCACAGTGACCAAGGAACACTATCAGGAGAGTACAAAACCTCAGTTTTATTACAGAATTAGCCCTTAAAAAAGCAGACTAAAAAAGCAGACTCAGAATAATTAATAAATACTTGCACATATGAGCTTTCTCACATTGACACAGTGCATGGGGGATATTCTAAATTTGTGTTTTAGGTGTTTCTTTGTTTCCTTTTTCCTGATAGCAAAGAGGATAATGAGAGATAGCACTGGAACCTGCAGCAGTGAGGTCTGATTTGCTGTTAGAGTTCAAAGACCATTCACTGATTCCTGAACAGCAAGTGTAAGTATGCAAAGGATAAGGTGCTCAATCCAGAGGAGATAAGACAGGTAAAATTTTTAAAAGGCTGAAGGAGTTCATGCATTGATACTCTCAGTGACTGGAAAAAAAGAAGGAAAAAAAAAAAGAAGAAAGTATGAACTTTCTTTTCCAGAACTCTGCAGAAATGCATGCACAGATAATTTATGTAACGCATGTGCTTCACACTCCTACTGTTCTGCAGCACTCTATAAAACCTGCTGTTATTACATGCTATACTGGCGTGTCTATTACTTTCCAACAAGAAAATCATTACTTTGGCCTGCCTCCTGGTCTTGCTGAGTTTTGTATAGCTCACCTGGCCATTTCCAAAACACAAGCTGAAAAATCATTTATAAATCAGATACTTGACAGAAAAAAGAAGCATTCTGCACTACTTAGCACAGCCAGGGCTGTAGTGCATCAAATTCTACTACCTGCTTTTTAACAATGCTATCACTTAGAAAAAATGGCACTAATATAATGGTTCAATATTCAGTGTAATGAAGTGGGCTCAACAGCTTTCCACCAGTCACAAAAGAGACATTACTGTCTGTCGTTTGTGAATAAACTTCCCTTTGTTGTGATTTAATCAACCTTCGTTTTTAACATGCATACATAAAACATTACATGCTAGAAGCCTTAATTACTTTGAAAAACACCTGAATAATTTAATCTCAAAGCACAGCTCTTTCCATACCAAGAATCTCAAGAAACTCCTTAAGGGCAAAAGCCTCCCAGTAATCCATCAGCTAAATCCAAGAGCCTTTGTAGAACCAGTTAACTCATTTTCAGTGACTAAACATTACTTCTACAAATACTTTTAAATACAGACTTTGTCTCAAGTGTAAGTTCCAACATACCAGCTGTAAAACAAGACTTTTTGGGAGGGAAACACCTCCCTGAGGTGCAGAACAAGTGATCCACCCAACAGATGGAGTCACTCCACTAGAGCTGGGTGGACACTGCTGCATGTGCACAGCCTGCTAAAGTCACCAAACAAGTGTTTGTGTGTTTTTGTGCCTGCTTTAACCCAACCACCACACTGCACATTCACATGGAAGACACACATCCTAGTCCATGTGATAAAAAGGAAAGGAAAAAAAAAATAAGTCATTTCCTCAAAATCTTTATAGCAAGTGAGATGCCATATAACTGAAATTCTTGCTCTCTCAAGGAGAAAAAGGAAAGAAAAAACAAAAAAGGAAAAAATTTGCATAGCACTTACAGCCAGATCAAGGTCCTGGCATGAGAGTTAATGCCAGGTCAAGGATGAATGCTGACCACATCCAGCCAAAGGGCAGCCTTTGAAATCATTTCCACAGTCACAGCTGCAGCTTTCAGACCCCAAAGCAAATATATATTAAGTTTTGTTAAGTGCTGCATGGAAATCAGTAGAATTCCATACTTCAGTCTGCAGCTCTTCAGGAAGAGTTCTCTTTATCTCAGATATAAGATAATCTACTATTCCTTTCCTATTACAACAAAGATTTACAGTAGCACATCAAAAGGAAAGGAGGAACTTCCTATCATTGTCAAGCAGCAGAAAGGGGGAAAAAAAAGAGAGATGATTGTAATAAAGGTTTGGTTTTTTTATCTCATAGGAGTTCATTTGTATCAACTATCAGCAACAGTAAAACTACCAGTAATTCAGTGATTCACCATGGCATCCCCACTATTCCATCTCCTGTAGACTGCAACCCAATACATTTCCCTGGGATACTACCTTTTTCCAAGGGCCAAACATTTTCACTTGGGCATTTTTCTGAAAATCGTTTCTCATTTAAAGACATCAAAAGGCAGAGTTCAAAACTTACCTCAGCATTTCTATTCCAAGGGTTAAATTGCCTGCCTTGAAAAATATGCTCCTTATTTCATTTTCCTTTTTCCTTTTCTTTTCATTTTACGTACCTATTTTTGTTTCTTGTTATGATTTGTGCAAGATCAGGCACTCGATTGCAACACAGAGCAGCACCTGGAAGGGGTTTCTTACACTGTGTCTGTTTTCTCCCTTAACTGGTCACAGACAGAGATCTCCATCTCATCCATCCCACCCCTCTTATTTATGCACCTTGTTTCCACCAAGTTCATCCAGGCCCACATTTTAGATGGTGGATGTGCTGGAGTCCTGCTTTTAATGGAAATCCACTACAGTAAAATAGATAACACCATTCCCCTCATTAAGGGAAGTGGTTTCCATGTAAATGTGACTATGGCTCATTACTCCACACTCTACTTGAGCACACTAAGCACAACATAGGCAAAAAAAAAACCCTGTTTTTCCCAGGTCTTTTGCAATTTGCTGAAAATTTTGGTGTGCTGCTCCTCTCCCCCTTATTACCAGCACAAGTTCAAGTTCCTAGAACTGATGGAAAGATTCACAGTGGTATGAAAGCAACACTCAGTGCTGGGTCCTCAGCATCCACAGATCACTGAAAAATAGGTGAGTGGTTAAGAGTCCATCCTGCTCAGCTGAGTCACACAGGTTTGTGCTGGCAGAAAGAACAGAGGAGGAATTTTCAGCCCAAATCTGCTGGGGTTAGATACACAGGAAATACTAATTCTACCCAAAATCATAGAATTATGCCGATAAAATGCTGCCTTTAGCACTATGAACCACTTCAGAGACAATCATTGAAAGCTCTGCTGGATCATGCCCAACATTCCTAAGTATGGTCTTTATTTGCCATTTTCCAGGAGTAACAGATAGAGAATGGACAGTCCAAGAAAATCAGATTAAACTGATTTTCTAATATAGTCTCTTTTTTTTCAGGACTACACAATTTTTTTAATATGAAACTCCATTCACAGATGCAGTCTGTATTGAAATCAGTAGAAAATCTTTCACCTGGAATTTCCAGGTTGCATAGATGGTCTTGGGGGTGAGTAATAACCAAATGCCATAACCCCTCAGCAGGAGCAGCACATGTGTTATCCCAGACACCTGCAGGGCTGCTCCACTGGCACAGCAAACACACACTCATGGAAATGCAACACTTTGGTAGCAGCAACTGCACTCTAAATGACAACCACTGTGACCACTATATTTCATATCTCAGGTTCCTGCCTGAAGGGCAGAAATCCACTCAGACAGCTACCAACAACACCAACCTTCCTGCAACTCCTCTGGATTGTGAGGATTCTCCTAAATCAGAGTGTTTTTCTCAGAGAAGTACACAAATATCAGTGAGCCAGACTGGTGCTGACCACAGAGCACTGTCTTACTAACAGACCACCACTCGTGAGCTACCTCCCTATGGCATTGCTCAGTAACATTTTAAAACACAGTCAGCTTTCCCTAAATGTGCACTGGAGGTCCATCACAGGCAACTCTGACATTTCAAATTCCCAAAACAACAACACACCTCAAACACTCATGTTATTTCTGAAATTGCAGCCTTCAAGGACCCACCTAAATCATACAGAAATTTTGCAACCAGCCAAGAACAGGACAAGGGCTTTTAACCTCCAATTTTGTAATCTCCATTCTCTTTCAAGTTAGTGGAAGTCTTTCAGATACATCCACATATGCAGAGCTAGGGAAAAAACCTCAGTTACAGAAGATCATATGATTTAAAAGTGAGACTTACACCCCTGTTGTTTCCTGCTGTCTATTTCAGATTCTGAGTGGTCCTCACAAGCATCTCTGTGAAACTGAGACCTCTCCACCACCTGCAATTCACTCACTCGTGTCAGTGTATTTCTGTCTTGACTGGGGAGGCAATAAACACTGGTATGTTTGAAAAGTAGCAAATGAATACCTACAAACATGTAAGGAATGGACCTAGTGTTGCAAGGAAGAAAACAGTCATGCAATGTAGCTGTATCAGGCCTAAGCCAAGTGAAAAAAACAAACCAAAATCATACAGCTGTGTTTAAATATATGCACGTATCCATCATCTTCTATGTTTGTTAAATCTGTGTAGCAAAGAGAGCAGCAGATCTGGACAGGGAAGCCATACCTGTTAAGGTTCTGATCTGCACACCTTCTGTATTTCTGTATTTCTGGGGGTCCCATGGACCAGCTCCAGTCTGATCCCAAGGACCCAGCACCCACTGAGAGCTGATGCACCCCACGGGTGCTCCTGGAGCACATCAGCTTCTTTAATTTCATCCTAAGGGAATCCAGCTCACAGCCTGAAACTGCTCTGGGGTGCAAGACAAAATTCATCAGGGTCAGTCAGGATTTGTTCACTGGCAAATTTTTGATCCAAACTAAAATACTACCATGGGCATACCCAACTGCAATGTACTGCAGGCCAAGGGACTCTTCTTGTACTGCACTGAGTCAGGTCACCCAACCTTTAGAGCAATTATGTGTTTATTTAGAATTCTTATTAGACCACTGATTTAAACAGCTCTTCCTTAAGACTCAAAACAGCAGCACACCACTCATAATTAGGTGGACTTATGCTCAAACCTTTGTTCTGAAAGACTCCCTCAATATATCTTAAATGCTTTGATTTAACCAGGCTCTGAAGCCTTAGGATGGAAAAGGGGAAAGGAGGTCAGCAGTCTCTGCACCTCCAGGAGCAGAGAGAACAAACACAGGCGACGAATGATCCGTCACACTGGCAGTGTTTGATTTACTTTCTTGCACTTGCCCAGCACTTCAAGCAAGTTTAATGGTTTTCCCATTGGCATTTGGAATTCTCTCCATATTCTCAAAAATAAAACTTCAATATGGGCCCGGTTTGTTTTTTGGAAAGCTACAAAATGCTTTTCTTTCCTCCCCAAAGGAATTGCAAATTGCAAATATTACCCCAGGCAGTCTGAAATATGCCCCCAAAAGCTTTTAAAGAATCATATTTTCCTTAAATTATCACATTGTTTAATACTCCCTAATTGATTTTCTTAGGCAATATCCTCCAAACGCCAGAGGGGTTTTATCTTATCTATTTTATCTTAGAATCGGTCAAAACTATTTACAGATTCTCTACATAAATAACACATAAGTTATGTGGCTGTTGCCAGAAGTGTTAAGAAAGATTAAAAAAGGTCTTTTAGCTTCAGCCTCAGATCTGTAGGTCATCCAATGTCCTTCCTAATGGATAAATACAGTAATTTATCATCATCAGTCACCACCAGCATTGTTCTTTTTACTATCATATATTCATGAACATCATTCGATGCAGCTGAGTGAAGCGTAAAAAAGTGCATGATTAAAGTGGAAAGGGACAGAGTTTGAGACATCCGAGATTTTGTGACTGATGCATCGACTTGAAATATGACACAGGTCCTGTAAGACTTACAAAGACAGTGTCACCAAGTTACAGGTACCTGCTGGCAGGACACAGGACCTGTGGCAGCAGGTGAGATTACCTGTGTCTTGAGATACAATGTTATAAAAAGTAAAATATGTGAAATGCAAATTTGTACACCTACAAGTCCTTCCATAGGTCAGACAAATTTCAAAACTCTACTAGTTAAAAAAAAAAATACAATAAAACACAACAACAACTATGAAACCCCTCTAGGGATCACTTATTGCATTATTTACTACCACCATGAGAAGAGAGTCTGTGGTCACATTTGTGTGTCACTAACACATGCATATGATCTCCAAATGCCTCCAAGTAATTAGAAAGTGTTTAAACGATGGCTTTCAAATTTGAGAACAACATCAAACAGCATCTCTGCTTAGAGTTCCTCCCTCTCGTTAATTATCAAAATAGCTTGCCTGAAGCAATACTTTCAATTGGAAGATGCTGGAAAAAAACACAGACAGGGTTTTTAAAAATAGCTAATACAATATGTATGTTGAAATGTCTGAGGCTACTATGTAACCTACAACGTGCCTGCAATTCTTTCTAACAGAGAAGAGTCAGAAAGATTGCCCTGTTTCACAGTTTTTGATTTACTGCACTAAGTAATCCCTTTAATCCACCTGCAAGCGGAGGGCTCTACATGCTGGAAAGTCAGGTGCTGGATGATGCTGCCCAGGTTCCCACACGCTGTTTTGCAAGCAAGGCACGCTGAAAAATGGCTTCAGAACCATGAGGGGAGGGTACCAAGAGCAGGAGAGCATCAGCATCATCACCCTGCCCTGTGTCCACCAGCAGAGAGCTCCTTGTGGTTGTGCCACAGGGTAGAGGCTGGATAAAAGACTGGAAGGGTCTTGGTGAAGTTCCCTACACTAGGAAAGTGAGTTTCTGACACTCATCACTTCTGAATTTGAGAGGTACAGAGAAAACCCTCATGTGCTCTGCAGACACTGAATAATGTGTGTGGCTCAAGCTCCTCGAGATTGTGCATGCACTCAGAGCGGGTACCAAATATCACAGACAAGGATGCTCCTCAATTAACATCAGGAGCATCTCTCCAAAAACGAGATCCTGCTCATCCTGCCCCACAGAGCTCAGAGCAGAAGACAAAAACTGCAGTGAAGATGGAAGACACGCTCCAGGCTTTTTGTGCCAATCACCACAATCGGGTACAGGGCTGAACTACACTGAAACAGTCACCAGGCAAAGAGAAAATGAATAAAGGCCACATGTACTATTTGAAAGATGACACATCCTGTGTCTTCCTGTAGAATCTGAACCCTGAAAAATATTACAAACCACCACAGGTAATACATTTTCCCAAAAGCTTCCTGTGCAGCTGGTCACACAGTCAACAGATATTGCAAGCCTATAATCCCCCTTGATCAATTCAGCACAGATGTAGCGTGGCCTCTATAAGGTGTAAGAAAAAGAATTTAAAAGTTTAAGTTAAGATTCAAATGACAGCTCTTCATGAAATATTCTGGGTATAATAATGTCACCTTATTTCACCACTACTATTGGCTTTCCTTACCTATTGTTTCTGACATTGTGTTGAACCTTGTTGAAACCAGTAAGTTGGGTAGAGCACCACTGCAAAGCAAGGTAAAAGTTCCACTAGGCTGGTAATGAGGAAAAATGCAAAGTCACCTTGGATTATGTACTAGAACTGGATTTCTTATTTCAGGCTGCTCTGAACACAAACAGGAGTGGGGGACATGGACTTGACCACCTGACTAAATCTTTCAAGTACTGGAGCTGTTGTGTGCATGTGATTAAAAGTTCAAGTTTCTGCCTGACCCACCGAGCTCAAACTGACCTGAGTGGGGCAAGTGAGAGCCTTTTCACTTTGATAAGACCTCATTAAGGTGAATATTGCTCTGGACAGACACAGCTATCCATCAGTGCTTTTCCCACTACAAGATCAGAGTCTGGTTTTGGGAAAAAGAAGCAAAGCAATGAAGAAAGACATAAAAACAGAAATTATTTTGGCTTCAGTCACTGAAAAATAAAACACAGATAATTGTCTTTTGTTCTTTTGTTCTCTAGATGTACTTTCAGAATATGCCACTTGTCTGGTGACCACAGAAACTGGTCCTGAGACAGAAAAAGTCAACTCCCGAAATCAAGACAGTCAAGCAAACAGTAGCCAGTTGTCCTTGTTTTATTACTAAACATGTAATTTAAATGCTTACCAAATAATGTCCTGATTTAGTACAACACAATGTCTGATTTGACCTTGCCTGTTTTAAAAGAATAATGTAGTATTCTAAAATTATATACAGTAAAAAACAAAGAAAGAAAGAAAACAAACAAACAAACAAAAACACCTTTTTTCCTGTTTTAAAATAAATTTTAGAAAGGCATCAGGATGGGAGAGTAAAAGAGGCTCAGGAGAAAATGATTATAAATTTCAAAGATCTGTCTTCTGCACACACAAAGAACAGCGAGTAACACCAGGTGGTGTAGATCATCTGGTTTTTTGTAAACAGACTGAAGCCTCACAAAGGTAATACCTAGAGGAATTATCTTAGTTTTTCATCTGCAAAGATAGCAACATTCATCAATCAGCAAGTCATTTAGGTACATTATATTTTTCAAGTATGTTGTGTCCACTGCCTACCAAATGGTTGTGCCTTCTAAAAAAGATCCCTAAACATCATTGTCCAAGACCCCAGGACAGTTCTTAAGAGCTACAAGATGAAAAACAATCATTTTTGTCCTCTAAGGGGAACTGAAGGAGCCACATTTACTCCTGACACAGCGCTCAAGTGACAGAAGTCTGAGCACTTGGATGGAGCATTCCAGAAATACAAGCAATTTACAGCTATTTTCCTTTCTACAGATATATCACCTGAACATAAAACTGTAATTTTTTTCAATACATATGACTCATCATATATTTAGCAGCGAGATGAGAATAAATCTGGCTAATTTATCAAACTGAATGCCAAAACATCAATAGCACTGTTAATGGAAGTTGTTATTGGATGCTCCCAGGGGAGCCTTGGTTTAAAAGTACTATCAGAGGAAGCGTTGGATATGAAGTTGTATCCAAATATTTATAAGGTGATGGCTGTGGATGCTTCAGTCAGTCAATCCAAGCTTTTATTTGAAGTGGAGAATCCCAGCATTAGCCTGCTGTAATTTGAAATCCCATCTTAGGTCACAAGCCTATAAATTTACCAGAAATTTTTCACCTTTGGTATGACTCCTCTCAGAGAAATCTGTAAAACCAGACTTTGGAATCAGAAAAGAGATTTACACTTGGAAGATCTTGGTACAATTCCTTATTCTTTCTAGGACTTTCTACTTCCCTACCAGAAAAGATTTGCCAACCCTGCTGCCTCAGGAAACCTTTCTCAGAGCAGACACCTTCTTGTTATAAATAGGTCAATAAACTCCAGGTGTCAAATGTAGTGACACTACAAGTTCACACAGGCTCACCAGAAACAGGCAATGTGAAACGTGAGTACCCAGACAGAGATGGATTTATTGAAGGCCCTAAGAAGGATGCATTTTCCATATGAGCAAGCCCATGACAGTGCTGTGCAGTGTGGAAAAGCACAGTGAACCTGTGAACCCCTTTTCTTCTCCCCCTTATGCTCACCACAGCTCCAACTCTGCAAGTACAACCACAAAAAGCCAACAAAAAGCTTTGAAACTATAATATTCTTTTGTCAGGATCACAGCCACATCACACTGCTGCACTAAGAATGGTTTCCAGCACAAACCTGAAGTCAGCCCCAGCACCTGGCCCAGCCCTGCCCAGGGCTGAGTGTGTCCCATGGATCTTGGCTGCTGCAGAGGTGCATGAGTGGACATCTACAACCCTGGCCTCATTCTGCATGGAGCTCACTGCAGGACTCAGGCCTTTGTCCTTATGATGGGCATCCACACCCATAGAAAGACTTGTTATCCACTAAAAGCAACAGTTTGCATGCCATGCTGTTATATACTGCATGATGTCCCTGGCATCTAAGAGAACAGGCAACCAAAGCTGATTCAATGTCAACTTTCATCAAGATAAGCACATTTGGTCTGAAAAACCCAATCCAAATATACAGGACTTCACACCTGCACTTCATTCAGCCAGGCCCACAGACAAACCAGTGGCTGCCACATCCACCACTGAGAGAGGCTGAGAACTCCAGAGCACTCAGGCAGCCACATTTCTATATTTATGATAAACCTTAACATTTAGTGTGCTTTAAATTCATATCTTACTGCTGTTCCTCATTACGACCTAAAAAGCAAACTGGTAATTTTGTTCATATACTAACCCCCCTTTGAAAAGACTTCCACCTCCAACAACAATTGCCAATTCAACACCTCTGAATTGAATATAAAGAAATAGAGATTGGTTAAGTTCAAGTACTTTTTATTACGTCTAATAGCAGTATCTCTCCAAAGCAAAACAGTGTCCTTGAAATTTATGAGCTCCATGAACCTCTGAGCCTACTTAAAATAATCTTCACTTTTCCATAAATTCTACTATTTTCATGGAATTTAAGTACTGATGGAAGTTACCCATCTATTTCAGATCATGTAACTTATGCAGTTAATTTATTCAAGAAGGATCAAATGTCTTATTTCATCAGCATTACATGAAAATGTGCCGTAGTGCATACATTTCTGAGCAGAGAGCATACATCTTTAAATTTATTTAAATGAATGGCTTCACTGGTACTGGACAGAGCTGAACGTGCAGCCTGGGTGTGCTTGCAGGACTGGGTACTCAGACTCGGGCTCGCTAAATCACATCTGAGCCCAGCAGCTTCCACTGCTGGCGTTTTCCACCCAATGCGAGCGTATCGAAGGAAAATTAAGCTCCGTGGATGGATGTAGCAGAGAATGAAAACGTGAAACGCAGCTCCCCACGTCCTGCGAGCCCGTTCAGCGTGCCGGAGTTCCGAACCAAAAGCGGTGCGCACGGACAATGTGCAAAAACCCCCCTCCGATGGAGTTCGCGTATTTCCAGGTGCTCGGGGAGAGGGAGAGCGGAGCGCTGCCCGGGGGCCTCTCCCGCCGGGTGCCGAGGGCAGGTGCGGGGCTCCGGCTCCGGCGCGACCCCCGCCCCGGCCCGGCCGCCGGAGGGTCCCCCGGGGACAGCCCCATCCCTGCCAATGCCTCAGCTCCTGTCGCCCGGGAGCACCAGGCGCAGCGATCTGGTGATGAAAACTTCGATTGTGTGAGGATGACACCCAAGTTCGGCTGCTCCCCGGTACCGTCTCCCATTGCGGACACCGCCCGAGACTCTCGAAGCGAGCCGGTGCCGAGAGACACCGCTACCGAGAGGCACCAGCATCCCGCCAGCCTCAGCCCCGCCAGCCCACGGGGCGGCACCGTCGGGCCAAGGGACGTGACTGCCGCCCGGCCGCTGCCAAAATCCCCCCGGGAAACCTCCCCGGCCTCCGGGGCCGCTCCCTGCCCGCCCCGAGCGGAGCGCCCGGCACCGCCGCACGCTCCGGCCGCTCCCGCGGAGCCACCGCCGCTGCCCGCGGCCAGGGCAGCATCCCCC